>OY744549.1:48907944-48910444 GCA_963556195.1 Sepiola atlantica
ATTGGTCTTCTGCATCTTAGTACAGACCGATCGGTGTTCTGTGCATCATGCGTAAGTTGCTTGCTTGAATGTGTAATAAATCAGAAAAACATTCACAGCAATAACTCGCCTAGCTACAACCACTTTCCTCTCTCTCTCTCTTTCTCTCTCTCTCTCTCTCTCTCTCTCTCTGTACCAAAAACTAAACAGAATTTCCATGAACAAAGTTTGTTTCCTAGAAATCTCATCAGTGGAACAAAATACTACGAGACTACGTATAGTTTTTAAATAAATTATTTGTATATATATAAATATACAGGGTGGGCCAAAATAAGGGTCCTATCTTTAAATTTGAATAACTTGAATTTGAATAACTTCCACAAAATAAAAGTTAAACACACCAAACTTTATGTGTGTGTAGACTGACCCTTCCGAGATTTTTTGAAATAAACAAAACAAATTTTAGCCGAAAAACACTTCTTAAAACTTACAAAAACTAAAGTATTGTTTTTTACACTGTTTTGAGTTTTTTAAGCAAAAATAATGTTTTCTAAATGAGGGTACGTTCCTTAGGGCTAATACGGCTCATGCTTGCTTCGGAAGGGGTCCTTTACTTATTATAAAAAAAAAAAAAATTAAAAAAATCAATAAATGAAAAAGTTATGAATTTTTAAAAATAGGACCCTTATTTTTGCCCACCCTGTATATATATATAATTATTAATGACAATATATGTATTAGCATATACTATCAGTTCCTTTTACTTTGTAGTCTCCTGAAAAGATTCAGCTTGATGATTGTCAATTATTGATAACAGAGCAAATATAAGTCTCTGCAACACTACAAAATCATGAGAAAAAAATTCACAAAGAGTAAAAAGTTCTTGGATTAAAGTGTCTTGAAAACACCTACACTATACAGTGGTTCATTTTAGGGTGAAAACAAACAAAAAACAAATAAAAAGAGAGCAAAAACTCACACGTAGGGGAACCCACTAATACGCCATTTGGACGGCTGACATTATGAAACTAGCTCTAAACTGTTGAACTTAAAAGAGTTTCGTATCCAAATGACATAGACAGACATTGATGTAACTTTAGTAAGAAAAAAATTATCCTCAAGTGAATTAGAATTTTTATAAATAAATTATAGAACTTATTAACTATTTTAAGAAATATTACGGAATTAAAATTTATAATTGTTCGCACAATTTTTAGGATGCACTAGCTTTGAACGAAAAATTCAAAATGGCGTATTAGTGGGTTCCCCCACGTGTGAGTTTTTGCTCTCTTTTTATTTGTTTTTTGTTTGTTTTCACCCAAAAATAAACTTTAATCCAAGAACTTTTTACTCTTTGTGAATTTTTTTTTCTCATGGTGTTGCAGAGACGAGATTGATATAAAAATGTTGTTTGGCTCAACACAAATGAAACGGACCGTAAAAAATATATCTCACAGAAATGTTATGTTTTTTGGAAATGTGAAAAAATAAAAATAAAAATAATAAAATGAAAACATGTTTATTGGAATATAATATGAACCTAACTTATATTTGCTTTGTTGTCACAATCATCGAGCTGAATCTTTTAAGGAGACTGCAAAATAAAAGGGCACTGATAGTATATGCTAATACATATATTGTCATTAATAATTATATATATATATATAAAATAGTAACTGTCTGTGTGTGTGTATCCGCCCGATCTTTGTGTCTTATGTTCACCCAAACCGCTGGACATAATTGCTTAAAAATTGGCATGTGCACTACTGACCTCTCAGTAAAGGTCATAGGCTATATAAGAAATATACAGGGCTTTACGCACTCCACTACTTTTGGAGTTGCTCCTGCTTCAACGTCCAAAATTGGAGCTGGCTCCTCTCACGCTCCTCATTTTAAAAAAGGAACCGCTCCTGCTCCAACTCCTACAAAAAAGGACCGGCTATTTTTCAGAGCTCCATAATGAAAATGTACCTTCTTTCATAAACGTTCTGTTCTGCCAATGAGTGGTCGAAGGATAGGGGTGGGCGTCAAAGGATCGCGTCAATATGGGTGGGGATGTCACTTTAAGTGTAAGACCGTAAGATAATATTTGACAAAATCTCGCTAATGTTTTGAGATGTGCTAAGGGTTATAGGAGAACATGTCGGATGAAGCATAGGATTATACGTAAATTTTCGTTTTCTGAGGTATAAAATAGAAATAGAAAAATCCCTGAAGTATTTTAAAACAATTTTAATGTTCATTACATTAACAACCTATTTTTTCAGGAAAGGAAAATTTGACCCGATATTTTTTCTATTTATTTTGGAAAGGAATTTAGATTTGTTTTAAGTAAATAAAGTTTTACTTATTAGTGATTATTTTCTTTTTAAAGAAAACATTTCTCTGGAAGAGGAGAGACAGCCAGGGCAACGTTAATCGTCATGTTGTTGCTTAATATTTGTTTGTTTTACGAACGTAACTATATTGTATAATGTATATTATTATTTACCACAGAGAAACGCGCTTCAAACAAATCGAT
>OY744549.1:48920444-48927944 GCA_963556195.1 Sepiola atlantica
AATGTATATATATATATAATGTATATATATATATAATGTATATATATATAATGTATATATATATATATATATATATATATATAATGTATATATATATATATATAATGTATATATATATATATATAATGTATATATATATATATAATGTATATATATATATATATATAATGTATATATATATATAATGTATATATATATATAATGTATATATATATATATATAATGTATATGTATGTATATATAATAGTAATAGTAATGATAATAGTAATAATGATAATAGTTATAAAAATCATAGTAGTAATAATAATAATAGTAGTAATAGTAATGATAATAGTAATGATAATAGTTATAATGATAATAGTTATAATGATAATAGTTATAATAATTATAGTAGTAATAATAATAATAGTAGTAATAGTAATAATAATAGTAGTAATAATAATAACAGTAGTAATAATAGTAGTAATAATAATAACAGTAGTAATAATAGTAGTAATAATAATAATAATAATAGTAATAATAATAATAGTAGTAGTAATGAAGAAGAAAAGAAAAAAATCTGCACTTTAAAAGCTTTATTTTCTTTTTAAGTGAGGGGGAGGGCACAGATGAGGAGGTGGAGGGAGACAGAGAGATAGGGGGACAGAGTGAGAGGGAGGGAAGCGGAGAGAGTGACAGAGGCAGCGAGAGATAAGGGGACAGAGGCAGAAAGGGGGGAAGGGAGCAAAAAGTGAGAGAGAGGGTGACAGAGGCAGAGAGGAGGGGGGGGGGAGAGTGAGAGGGGCAAATGTTATCGCATCATGATTTTTTTTTTCTTCCGACTGAAAAGAACAATGGAAAAGAGGTCAACAAGCTGCATGGTTGCTGCTCGGCTTGGCAGCTTGTTTACGGCTTCTTTTTCTTCGCGTTCTTCGAGAAAATGCCGACGCTAGATTCGTTCGGAAATCGGTATTTCGTACGTCCTCTTTTCTTGTGACTGCACTTAATCGGCGCGGACAGGGTGGGGGGGGGGGGGAGTGTGAATTGTTAATCGCTCGGAATTAACATTTTCAGATGCGAAATTATGGTTCATAAGAATATATATATATATATATATCGAACTATTGATTTTCATTTTTGTATGAAAGTTAATTTACAACCAGACATGCATCTAATATATATAAATATATACACATATAAATATATATATATATATAAATATATATATATATATACATATGTTGCATAGCCCCTGCTTGGGCCGCGGCAGTTCTCATTTTGTATATTCGTCCCGGAACGGGCCGTGGCAGTTCTCGTTTAATCACTCGTCATTTTTAGCACCATGAATCATATAATTTGCATACCTTTAAATTCCTCCCTCGCCACGTAGAGAATGCGTCGTCTAGTGGTTGAATTCTTTCTTCTCTTCTGTACTGCCGTGAACATCGCCGCTACAACAAAAACTTTGTGACCGACTCCAAAGACAAGCAATCTTTTAAATTTAATTTCTGTTTTATTTCAAGCGTTATTTATCCGTCAGCTGGGAGATATTCACTAACGTAGAGAGAGAGAGAGAGAGAGAGAGAGAGAGAGCGCACGCACGCAAAAGCAAAAGCAAATTACTGCTTTCGTAATTACTTATAATTAAGTTCTTAAGTTCGTGGAGGGGGGGGGAAGAGATCTTTCGCCTGTATTTTCTTAGGGAATTAATTCCCCTAATTATGTTGCAGACTACATGGTAAAAATCACGTCTGATAGGCTCGCCTCCAAAACCCAGACTGGCTAAAACTCTTAGCTTCTCACGAAGAAGGAGTGACGTCACGGATCCCACATGTGACACTCATGCGCAAACATTTCCTTCACTCATGTTTTCTGACCTCTTGACCCGGTGTTCGTCAACGTTCGCTCTGACAGCACCTGTGAGCTGCAACCGTGAGAACAGCCCTGTTCTGCACCCGCACTAAATATTCCAATAACCATGGTTTTATTTTATTATTTTTATTTTTTCACATTTCTAAAAACATAACATTTCTGTGAGATATATTTTTACGGTCCGTTTCATTTGTCTTGTACCAAACAGCATTTGTATGTCAATATCGTCTCTGCAACACTACAAAATCATCAGAAAAAATTCACAAAGAGTAAAAAGTTCTTGGATTAAAGTTTCTTGAAAAAACCTACACTATACAGTAGTTCATTTTTGGGTGAAACCAAACAAAAAACAAATAAAAAGAGAGCAAATACTCACACGTGGGGAACCCACTAATACACCATTTTGAATTTTTCATTCAAAGCAAGTACATCCTAAAAATTGTGCGAACGATTATAAATTTTAATTCAGTAATATTTCTAAAAATAGTTAATAAGTTCTATAATTTATTTATAAAAATTCTAATTCACTTGAGGATAATTTTTTTCTTACTAAAGTTACATCAATGTCTGTCTATGTCATTCGGATACAAAACTCTTTTAAGTTCAACAGTTTAGAGCTAGTTTCATAATGTCAGTCGTCCAAATGGCGTATTAGTGGGTTCCCCTACGTGTGAGTTTTTGCTCTCTTTTTATTTGTTTTTTGTTTAGTTTCACCCAAAAATAAACCACTGTATAGTGTAGGTTTTTTCAAAACACTTTAATCCAAGAACTTTTTTCTCATGATTTTGTAGTGTTGCAGAGACTTATATTTGCTCTGTTATCAATAATTGACAATCATCGAGCTGAATCTTTTACCGAAGGGAGCTATTAAATATTTATTTATTTATCTATTTTATTTCTTAAAGTATTATGAGGATTCAAAAGTAGTTTTTTACGGACATTTGTACTTAAAGTTAATTGTGATTACGTTTTAAATCTAATTCGCATTATGTGAATACCGACAAGCACCAATGTCAATATTAGGTCCCACTTTAATTTCATGCTTATATTTAATATTAGGCTGTGTGCATTCTATTCTTTAATTTATTTGTTAATATGTCTATTAATATACATATACGAAGATGTTTAGTATTTATTAATAAATCGTTTCCATCAATACTAAGATAAGCTTAACTACCCAGAATTTTTATTTTTTCACATTTCCCCAAAACATAAGATTTTTGTGACATATATTTTTTACGGTCCGTTTCATTTGTCTTGAGCCAAACAACGTTTTTATGTCAATATCGTCTCTGCAACATTACAAAATCATCAGAAAAATTCACAAAGAGTAAAAAGTTCTTGGATTAAAGTGTCTTGAAAAAACCTACACCATACAGTGGTTCATTTTTGGGTGAAACAAAACAAAAAACAAAGAAAAGAGCAAACTCACATGTGGGGGAACCCACTAATACGCCATTTTGAATTTTTCGTTCAGAGCTAGTACATCCTAAAAGTTGTGTTAACATATATAAATTTTAATTCAGTAATATTTCTGAAAATAGTTAATAAGTTCTATAATTTATTTATAAAAATTCTAATTCACTTGAAGATAATTTTATACTTTCTAAAGTTACATCAATTAGCCTTCAGATGTCTATTTTGGTCATTTTGATACGAAGCTAACAACGGAGCTGGTCTCTTTTAAGTTCAACAGTTTAGAGCCAGTTTCATAGATTCAGCCATCCATTCAAGCAACTATTAAGATTGTTATACTTCGGTGTTTTTGTGGAAGATGTTTAGTATTTATTTATAAATCGTTTAAATCAATACTAAGATAAGATTAACTACCCAGAATTCTTCACTTAAGTAGTAAGTTTCTATTAAATGCAAAACTAAGGGGGGATTTTCCCCTTACAACTAAAATAGTTTATAGTTAATACTTTATAATGAGGTAATTAACATCATTTAATTAAAAAATAAATATTTAATAGCTCCTTTCAGAGTTTTACTGGGAGGTCCGCGGGCCGGATTGCAATAATAAAGCATAGCAGGGTGGCGGGCCGGACGCTAAGCCTTCGCGGGCCGGATGTGGCCCGCGGGCCGGAGATTGCCTGCCCCTGAAGTAAAATCAGTTATTCATGTATAGCAACGTTAAGAAACTATAAAAAAAGAAGATAATTATAATAATTAAACTGTATATCATATCAATGAATTTATTTACTCCTCTGCAGGAGTTAGGCACAAGGCCAGTTTTATCTTACTCCCACAAGTAAGATGTGACCACAGCTTGGGTCGAGTAAGTGGGGTTAAAAGCCAGCGCTCGAGAGGTGAGCACTCTGGCCATTTAAAAATTGCCTGGGCAGCCCCGTCGGCATTCCCCGGTAGGGGCGCCTCCAGCAGTAAGCAATAAACTTACTCCTCCCCAAAGAGGGGAGGCGAAGCCTGGGAGGGTGGACCTCCTAGAACTGCACAGGACAAACCCACAGACAGGTGGAATCAAGCCCCGAAGGACAAGACGACATCCGTCTATAGGGTGCAGTATCCATCGGAACAGATACTACACTTACTTCCTAGCGTGTGCCAGGTAAGTATCAATGAACCTATAATTGAGGAAAATCCAGATAGCTGCATATATGACAAAATGTGCCTAGCAAACAGCATAGTTTATGAAGCTAAAATCAATGATATAAAAAAACTATAACCCAAACTCGTTCATCTTTCCAAGACCAGCTTCTCAAACAATATATACAAGGTGTTTAGTTGTAAATTAAAGTTAAGCAATACATATCCCGGCCATCACTAAATGGGTGACCATTTTGGAAGAATAATAAAACTGGTTCTTTGATATGACGTAGGCGCCTTCAATAGCATATTTTAACATGAGTTCTTTGATATGACCGAGGCGCCTCCTAATTTTTTTCTTCTTTTTTTAACTATGTATGGGGGAGGGTAAAAAAAAAATTTTTAGGAGGGGGGAGGTCAATTTTTTTTTTTAATTTGTCACTCACAACGAAGATATCTTTTAGTTACCAAATACCGAAGGGAGCCATTAAATATTTATTTTATTTTATTTTATATTTTATAAAATGATGTTAACATACCTCATTTTAAAGTATTATGAGAATTCAAAAATAGTTTTAAGGACTTTTTATAGTTAAAGTTAATCGTGATTACGTTTTAAATCTAATTCGCATTATTATGTGAATACCGACAAGCACCAATGTCAATATTAGGTCCCACTTTAATTTCATGCTTATATTTAATATTAGGTTGTGTGCATTCTTTTATTTATTTATTAATATGTCTATTAATATACATATACAAAGATGTTTAGTATTTATTAATAAATCGTTTCCATCAATACTAAGATAAGCTTAATCACCCAGAATTCTTCACTCAAGTAGTAACTCTCTATTAAATGCAAAAAAACTAGGGGGGGGGGATTGTCACTCACAACAAAGATATTTTATATAGTTACCTATACATGGTTCCAAATATCGAAGGGAGCTATTAAATATTTATTTATTTATTTTATTTTATATTTTATAAAATGATTTTTTAAATACCTCATTTTTAAGTATTATGAGGATTCAAAAGTAGTTTAAGGACATTTATACTTAAAGTTAATCGTGATTATGTTTTAAATCTAATTCGCATCATTATGTGAATACCGACAAGCACCAATGTAAATTTTCAGGTCCCGCTTTAATTTCATGCTTATATTTAATATTAGGTTGTGTGCATTCTTTTATTTATTTATTAATTTGCTCATTAAAATACATATACTAAGAGATCCGAACGCAAAACGCGACAAGCGGCATTTTCAAAATTCTGAAACTGTCCCTACAAAAATGGTTGTATTTCAACACACGACGACACCCTAAAAATATGTGTTAAATAATATCATACCAAATAGTTTCTTATAATTTCCATTAAAATAAGCTTTCAATCGAAGTCCAGATTTAATATATTCGTATTTTTTATTGTTTAAGGTCTCAATTTAAACGAATTGGAACTATCGCACTCAGCGTCCGAACCTCCCACAAACATATACATGCATACACACACACACACATATATATATATATATATATATATATATATCCAAATACACACACATATATATGCACACACAATACATATACATATATATATATATAGATTTTATTTATTTATTTTTTATTTATTTATTTTTTTTTCCTATTGAACATTTATATTTTAAATAATTATTGTATTATTAGTTTTTACTCCTTCCAAAAAAAATATCCTATTTACTAGTTATCATTTCCTCACTAATTAATACAGATGAAAACCAAAATGAAAAAGTTTCTACTGATGCTCTCATAATCTGGCCCTCTTACCATTTTATTATAGGCTTAATTTTATTATAAGCTTAATTGCTTTGGTCATTTTAGTTATGAGTGATGGGTTCTATATCTAAATGTTTTATATTGAGGTATTAGTACTCTGTCATCTACTATTAGGTTTATGGTTTCTATTGTCAAGATAGTCTTATAATATTCCTATACCTTAGATACTTTCATATTCATGTTGATGAAAGGGTTACTACCACAAGTATTTTATATGGGTCTGTAACGGGATAAGATATATGCGGTTCTATGTAGACAGTTCTGAATCACTTCCTGTCTTTTATTTAATAAATTTTCTTAGATTTGTTAGGTCTATATTTCCCTGCTCTGCCTAGTATAGACCATTTTAGGCTGTATTGTATGTTTTTACTGTTTAGTTCTCTTACATGTTTAGCTAAAGTCGTAGGGACCTTCTTTGAATTTGTATTAGGTTCTTTGAAAGAGTGTATATGGTTTCTAAATCTGTCCTTGAAACTACAGCCCGTTTTCCTCTATGATGTTACACTTATACACTATATCTGAAGTTAAACATTCTAAAGGGCATTCATTAACATTTCTACAGTTACATTGGGAGCTGTTATTCTGGTTCTGGACTGTACTAGTATCTAAGTTACTATTCTTTGTGATTTTTGTGTTATTTGAACTTACTATAGTTGATGTTAAGTTTATCGATGTTGACAAGGATAGCTTTACTGTATTTTTATTTATAATTTTGCCTAGTCTACTATCTCTAGGAAAATTTCTCTCGATAATTTAGTAAAATTGTCTAGGTATGTTAGTGAGGATGTTTAAGCCATAAGGAGGGTTGAACCAGAGTGAATTTCTACGTCTGTTTTTCTTCTTAGTGATATTTACTACGGATGGTGGGTTTGTTGATCCCCTAGTGTTAAGTGTAGTACTAGGTGCAGTAATCTGCGTATTATTAGTATTTATTCTCCTATTGATTTTTCTGGAATTTCCCATAGCCATGTTGTATGATATTATGTGAAGTGCATTCCCAAGTGCCCTAGAATTCTCATTGTGCTTCGACCGAGCTTTCTTTTATGTAGCTTATTTTCTCATTATATCCAGATCTGGCTAATGCTTCATTATAATATTTTTTATTCTTATTGAATAGTGACTCGTTAGATGATAGTTTTGATATTCTCTTAGACATACTAGGGATAATGGCTTTCTTAATGGGTCTCGGGTGATTAGAATTAAAATCTACATAATAGAGAGTTTGATTGGGTTTATGATATGGTTCATAT
Organism: Sepiola atlantica; assembly: GCA_963556195.1. NCBI lineage: Eukaryota > Metazoa > Mollusca > Cephalopoda > Sepiida > Sepiolidae > Sepiola > Sepiola atlantica. The sequence continues at coordinate 48,927,898 of OY744549.1, forward strand.
GTTCTATTGTTTAGGTCTAAGCTGATGTCTAGGAAGTCAACTATCTT
>OY744549.1:48932944-48935444 GCA_963556195.1 Sepiola atlantica
CTTTTCACCATCAATTTTTTACGATATATATATATATATATATATATATATGTATATATATATATATATACTTCTTGATTGGTTAATTAGTTTGAGTGACTCTTATGCATAGGTATGTGCATATATTTATATATTTCTAACTTTATATATATATACGTATTTTTAGGGATAGTGTGGCAATGTTTACGTATTTTTAGGGATAGTGTGGCAATCTTTACTTATTTTTAGGGATACTGTGGCAATGTTTACGTATTTTTAGGGATAGTGTGGCAATGTTTACGTATTTTTAGGGATAGTGTGGCAATGTTTACTTATTTTTAGGGATAGTGTGGCAATGTTTACTTAATTTTAGGGATAGTGTTGCAATGTTTACTTATTTTTAGGGATAGTGTGGCAATGTTTACTTATTTTTAGGGATAGTGTGGCAATGTTTACTTATTTTTAGGGATAGTGTGGCAATGTTTACTTATTTTTAGGGATAGTGTGGCAATGTTTACTTATTTTTAGGGATAGTGTGGCAATGTTTACTTATTTTTAGGGATAGTGTGGCAATGTTTACTTATTTTTAGGGATAGTGTGGCAATGTTTACTTATTTTTAGGGATAGTGTGGCAATGTTTACTTATTTTTAGGGATAGTGTGGCAATGTTTACTTATTTTTAGGGATAGTGTGGCAATGTTTACTTATTTTTAGGGATAGGGTGGCAATGTTTACTTATTTTTAGGGATAGTGTGGCAATGTTTACTTATTTTTAGGGATAGGGTGGCAATGTTTACTTATTTTTAGGGATAGTGTGGCAATCTTTACTTATTTTTAGGGATACTGTGGCAATGTTTACGTATTTTTAGGGATAGTGTGGCAATGTTTACGTATTTTTAGGGATAGTGTGGCAATGTTTACTTATTTTTAGGGATAGTGTGGCAATGTTTACTTAATTTTAGGGATAGTGTTGCAATGTTTACTTATTTTTAGGGATAGTGTGGCAATGTTTACTTATTTTTAGGGATAGTGTGGCAATCTTTACTTATTTTTAGGGATAGTGTGGCAATCTTTATTCATGTTACCTGTGAATGTTAGGCTGAGGAGTTTAAATATTAGACTCTCGGGAATGGTGCCGTACACCTCAAAGGGTTGATATGCCGTAAAATAACAAACTAACCTACATATTGTCCATGGGTTATTCTACAGGTTGTCTGAAAGAGATGCTGTATGCTGATGATTTAGAACTTGACTGTGAAGCAATAGAAGCCTTACTTGTTAAAGTTAAAAACTTGGAGAAAATCTATGAAAAGTAAAATTCCCGTGAAGTGAATGTTACCAAGACCAAAGTGATGATCAGTGGTTGTAGTGTCGGAAAACTCCCCAAAAGAGGAAAGCTCCCCAAAAGAGGAAAGCTCCCCAAAAGAGGAAAGCTGCCAGTTTATGGAAAAGAAGTCGAGTGCAATTCTATTTTTTGTTGTATTGAATACATGGGGTTTGGTTTGGTTTTGTTTTACGGCATATCAACCCTTTTTGGGGGGTTATTTAATGCTGAATTCGGTCATTTTGGTAAAAGTTTTTATGCTTCAAGATCTTTATATGTTCAAGTATTTATTCATTCTGTTTGGTTGAGTGAAACGGGGGGGGGGGAATCGAAGGGCGAAAGGGGAAAGGAGGGAAGGGAAAAAGGGAAGGAAATTGTTGTTTTTTGTCTTGGATTTTGTAGAATATGATTAAGTTTTGCAAAGAAAAAAACAACAAATGTTTGGTGCATTTTGGGTCAGGAAGCCGATATCTTCAGACAGCCTGATCTGGTAGCACGAGGAGTACATAAGAAGTGCAGTAGAATTACTGGTTAGGGTTAAGGCTGAGAAAGGATAACCATTTTTGAGCGAGGTTGCCAGAAGAGCAGGTGCTGGTGTGATTGTTAAGAGTGGATGGAGTAAGTACTTTGATGATACCATTGGTCCACAGGGAAGAGCTGGTGTTGGTGTGATTGTTAAGAGTGGATGGAGTAAGTACTTTGATGATACCATTGGTCCACAGGGAAGAGCAGATGCTGGTGTGATTGTTAAGAGTGGATGGAGTAAGTACTTTGATGATACCATTGGTCCACAGGGAAGAGCTGGTGCTGGTGTGATTGTTAAGAGTGGATGGAGTAAGTACTTTGATGATACCATTGGTCCACAGGGAAGAGCAGGTGCTGGTGTGATTGTTAAGAGTGGATGGAGTAAGTACTTTGATGATACCATTGGTCCACAGGGAAGAGCAGGTGCTGGTGTGATTACAAGACTTAGAAGTGAATGGAGTAAGTTCAAGGAATTTCTGCCATTACTAACCAGCAGAGCGTTACCACTGTCGACCAAGGAAAGAGTCTATCAGGCATGTGTACGCAGTACATGTATGGAAGTGAAACCTGGCCAGTGAGAGTTGTGGACATACGTTGCATGGAGGGAAACGATATGAGAATGATACGATGGATGTGTAATGTGATTCTTAAAGGCAGGCTTCGATCTGATGA
>OY744549.1:48950444-48987944 GCA_963556195.1 Sepiola atlantica
AAAAAATCTCATTCTATATACCTGAAATGAGTTTTATGAAAGTATGGGATGTGAGTAGCCAATGGCAAAAAAGAAAAAAAAATCTCATTCTATATACCTGAAATGAGTTTTATGAAAGTATGGGATGTGAGTAGCCAATGGCAAAAAAGAAAAAAAAATCTCATTCTATATACCTGAAATGAGTTTTATGAAAGTATGGGATGTGAGTAGCCAATGGCAAAAAAGAAAAAAAAATCTCATTCTATATACCTGAAATGAGTTTTATGAAAGTATGGGATGTGAGTAGCCAATGGCAAAAAAGAAAAAAAAATCTCATTCTATATACCTGAAATGAGTTTTATGAAAGTATGGGATGTGAGTAGCCAATGGCAGAAAAAAAAATCTCATTCTATATACCTGAAATGAGTTTTATGAAAGTATGGGATGTGAGTAGCCAATGGCAGAAAAAAAAATCTCATTCTATATACCTGAAATGAGTTTTATGAAAGTATGGGATGTGAGTAGCCAATGGCAAAAAAGAAAAAAAAATCTCATTCTATATACCTGAAATGAGTTTTATGAAAGTATGGGATGTGAGTAGCCAATGGCAAAAAAGAAAAAAAAATCTCATTCTATATACCTGAAATGAGTTTTATGAAAGTATGGGATGTGAGTAGCCAATGGCAAAAAAGAAAAAAAAATCTCATTCTATATACCTGAAATGAGTTTTATGAAAGTATGGGATGTGAGTAGCCAATGGCAAAAAAGAAAAAAAAATCTCATTCTATATACCTGAAATGAGTTTTATGAAAGTATGGGATGTGAGTAGCCAATGGCAAAAAAGAAAAAAAAATCTCATTCTATATACCTGAAATGAGTTTTATGAAAGTATGGGATGTGAGTAGCCAATGGCAAAAAAGAAAAAAAAATCTCATTCTATATACCTGAAATGAGTTTTATGAAAGTATGGGATGTGAGTAGCCAATGGCAAAAAAGAAAAAAAAATCTCATTCTATATACCTGAAATGAGTTTTATGAAAGTATGGGATGTGAGTAGCCAATGGCAAAAAAGAAAAAAAAATCTCATTCTATATACCTGAAATGAGTTTTATGAAAGTATGGGATGTGAGTAGCCAATGGCAGAAAAAAAAATCTCATTCTATATACCTGAAATGAGTTTTATGAAAGTATGGGATGTGAGTAGCCAATGGCAGAAAAAAAAAATCTCATTCTATATACCTGAAATGAGTTTTATGAAAGTATGGGATGTGAGTAGCCAATGGCAAAAAAGAAAAAAAAATCTCATTCTATATACCTGAAATGAGTTTTATGAAAGTATGGGATGTGAGTAGCCAATGGCAGAAAAAAAAAAAAATCTCATTCTATATACCTGAAATGAGTTTTATGAAAGTATGGGATGTGAGTAGCCAATGGCAGAAAAAAAAAAAATCTCATTCTATATACCTGAAATGAGTTTTATGAAAGTATGGGATGTGAGTAGCCAATGGCAAAAAAGAAAAAAAAATCTCATTCTATATACCTGAAATGAGTTTTATGAAAGTATGGGATGTGAGTAGCCAATGGCAAAAAAGAAAAAAAAATCTCATTCTATATACCTGAAATGAGTTTTATGAAAGTATGGGATGTGAGTAGCCAATGGCAGAAAAAAAAAAAATCTCATTCTATATACCTGAAATGAGTTTTATGAAAGTATGGGATGTGAGTAGCCAATGGCAGAAAAAAAAAAAAATCTCATTCTATATACCTGAAATGAGTTTTATGAAAGTATGGGATGTGAGTAGCCAATGGCAAAAAAGAAAAAAAAATCTCATTCTATATACCTGAAATGAGTTTTATGAAAGTATGGGATGTGAGTAGCCAATGGCAAAAAAGAAAAAAAAATCTCATTCTATATACCTGAAATGAGTTTTATGAAAGTATGGGATGTGAGTAGCCAATGGCAAAAAAGAAAAAAAAATCTCATTCTATATACCTGAAATGAGTTTTATGAAAGTATGGGATGTGAGTAGCCAATGGCAGAAAAAAAAAATCTCATTCTATATACCTGAAATGAGTTTTATGAAAGTATGGGATGTGAGTAGCCAATGGCAGAAAAAAAAATCTCATTCTATATACCTGAAATGAGTTTTATGAAAGTATGGGATGTGAGTAGCCAATGGCAGAAAAAAAAATCTCATTCTATATACCTGAAATGAGTTTTATGAAAGTATGGGATGTGAGTAGCCAATGGCAGAAAAAAAAAAATCTCATTCTATATACCTGAAATGAGTTTTATGAAAGTATGGGATGTGAGTAGCCAATGGCAAAAAAGAAAAAAAAATCTCATTCTATATACCTGAAATGAGTTTTATGAAAGTATGGGATGTGAGTAGCCAATGGCAGAAAAAAAAAAAAAAATCTCATTCTATATACCTGAAATGAGTTTTATGAAAGTATGGGATGTGAGTAGCCAATGGCAAAAAAGAAAAAAAAATCTCATTCTATATACCTGAAATGAGTTTTATGAAAGTATGGGATGTGAGTAGCCAATGGCAAAAAAGAAAAAAAAATCTCATTCTATATACCTGAAATGAGTTTTATGAAAGTATGGGATGTGAGTAGCCAATGGCAAAAAAAAAAAAAAATCTCATTCTATATACCTGAAATGAGTTTTATGAAAGTATGGGATGTGAGTAGCCAATGGCAAAAAAGAAAAAAAAATCTCATTCTATATACCTGAAATGAGTTTTATGAAAGTATGGGATGTGAGTAGCCAATGGCAAAAAAGAAAAAAAAATCTCATTCTATATACCTGAAATGAGTTTTATGAAAGTATGGGATGTGAGTAGCCAATGGCAAAAAAGAAAAAAAAATCTCATTCTATATACCTGAAATGAGTTTTATGAAAGTAGCCAATGGCAAAAAAGAAAAAAAAATCTCATTCTATATACCTGAAATGAGTTTTATGAAAGTATGGGATGTGAGTAGCCAATGGCAGAAAAAAAAATCTCATTCTATATACCTGAAATGAGTTTTATGAAAGTATGGGATGTGAGTAGCCAATGGCAAAAAAGAAAAAAAAATCTCATTCTATATACCTGAAATGAGTTTTATGAAAGTATGGGATGTGAGTAGCCAATGGCAGAAAAAAAAAAAAAATCTCATTCTATATACCTGAAATGAGTTTTATGAAAGTATGGGATGTGAGTAGCCAATGGCAAAAAAGAAAAAAAAATCTCATTCTATATACCTGAAATGAGTTTTATGAAAGTATGGGATGTGAGTAGCCAATGGCAAAAAAGAAAAAAAATCTCATTCTATATACCTGAAATGAGTTTTATGAAAGTATGGGATGTGAGTAGCCAATGGCAAAAAAGAAAAAAAAATCTCATTCTATATACCTGAAATGAGTTTTATGAAAGTATGGGATGTGAGTAGCCAATGGCAGAAAAAAAAAAAAATCTCATTCTATATACCTGAAATGAGTTTTATGAAAGTATGGGATGTGAGTAGCCAATGGCAAAAAAGAAAAAAAAATCTCATTCTATATACCTGAAATGAGTTTTATGAAAGTATGGGATGTGAGTAGCCAATGGCAAAAAAGAAAAAAAATCTCATTCTATATACCTGAAATGAGTTTTATGAAAGTATGGGATGTGAGTAGCCAATGGCAAAAAAGAAAAAAAAATCTCATTCTATATACCTGAAATGAGTTTTATGAAAGTATGGGATGTGAGTAGCCAATGGCAGAAAAAAAAAATCTCATTCTATATACCTGAAATGAGTTTTATGAAAGTATGGGATGTGAGTAGCCAATGGCAGAAAAAAAAATCTCATTCTATATACCTGAAATGAGTTTTATGAAAGTATGGGATGTGAGTAGCCAATGGCAGAAAAAAAAAATCTCATTCTATATACCTGAAATGAGTTTTATGAAAGTATGGGATGTGAGTAGCCAATGGCAGAAAAAAAAATCTCATTCTATATACCTGAAATGAGTTTTATGAAAGTATGGGATGTGAGTAGCCAATGGCAAAAAAGAAAAAAAATCTCATTCTATATACCTGAAATGAGTTTTATGAAAGTATGGGATGTGAGTAGCCAATGGCAGAAAAAAAAAAAAATCTCATTCTATATACCTGAAATGAGTTTTATGAAAGTATGGGATGTGAGTAGCCAATGGCAAAAAAGAAAAAAAAATCTCATTCTATATACCTGAAATGAGTTTTATGAAAGTATGGGATGTGAGTAGCCAATGGCAAAAAAGAAAAAAAAATCTCATTCTATATACCTGAAATGAGTTTTATGAAAGTATGGGATGTGAGTAGCCAATGGCAGAAAAAAAAAAAAATCTCATTCTATATACCTGAAATGAGTTTTATGAAAGTATGGGATGTGAGTAGCCAATGGCAAAAAAGAAAAAAAAATCTCATTCTATATACCTGAAATGAGTTTTATGAAAGTATGGGATGTGAGTAGCCAATGGCAAAAAAAAAAAAAAAATCTCATTCTATATACCTGAAATGAGTTTTATGAAAGTATGGGATGTGAGTAGCCAATGGCAAAAAAGAAAAAAAAATCTCATTCTATATACCTGAAATGAGTTTTATGAAAGTATGGGATGTGAGTAGCCAATGGCAAAAAAGAAAAAAAAATCTCATTCTATATACCTGAAATGAGTTTTATGAAAGTATGGGATGTGAGTAGCCAATGGCAGAAAAAAAAAATCTCATTCTATATACCTGAAATGAGTTTTATGAAAGTATGGGATGTGAGTAGCCAATGGCAAAAAAGAAAAAAAAATCTCATTCTATATACCTGAAATGAGTTTTATGAAAGTATGGGATGTGAGTAGCCAATGGCAGAAAAAAAAAAAAAATCTCATTCTATATACCTGAAATGAGTTTTATGAAAGTATGGGATGTGAGTAGCCAATGGCAAAAAAGAAAAAAAAATCTCATTCTATATACCTGAAATGAGTTTTATGAAAGTATGGGATGTGAGTAGCCAATGGCAAAAAAGAAAAAAAAATCTCATTCTATATACCTGAAATGAGTTTTATGAAAGTATGGGATGTGAGTAGCCAATGGCAAAAAAGAAAAAAAAATCTCATTCTATATACCTGAAATGAGTTTTATGAAAGTATGGGATGTGAGTAGCCAATGGCAAAAAAGAAAAAAAAATCTCATTCTATATACCTGAAATGAGTTTTATGAAAGTATGGGATGTGAGTAGCCAATGGCAAAAAAGAAAAAAAAATCTCATTCTATATACCTGAAATGAGTTTTATGAAAGTATGGGATGTGAGTAGCCAATGGCAAAAAAAAAAAAAAATCTCATTCTATATACCTGAAATGAGTTTTATGAAAGTATGGGATGTGAGTAGCCAATGGCAAAAAAGAAAAAAAAATCTCATTCTATATACCTGAAATGAGTTTTATGAAAGTATGGGATGTGAGTAGCCAATGGCAAAGAAAAAAAAATCTCATTCTATATACCTGAAATGAGTTTTATGAAAGTATGGGATGTGAGTAGCCAATGGCAAAAAAGAAAAAAAAATCTCATTCTATATACCTGAAATGAGTTTTATGAAAGTATGGGATGTGAGTAGCCAATGGCAGAAAAAAAAAAAAAATCTCATTCTATATACCTGAAATGAGTTTTATGAAAGTATGGGATGTGAGTAGCCAATGGCAAAAAAGAAAAAAAAATCTCATTCTATATACCTGAAATGAGTTTTATGAAAGTATGGGATGTGAGTAGCCAATGGCAAAAAAAAAAAAAAAATCTCATTCTATATACCTGAAATGAGTTTTATGAAAGTATGGGATGTGAGTAGCCAATGGCAAAAAAGAAAAAAAAATCTCATTCTATATACCTGAAATGAGTTTTATGAAAGTATGGGATGTGAGTAGCCAATGGCAAAAAAGAAAAAAAAATCTCATTCTATATACCTGAAATGAGTTTTATGAAAGTATGGGATGTGAGTAGCCAATGGCAGAAAAAAAAATCTCATTCTATATACCTGAAATGAGTTTTATGAAAGTATGGGATGTGAGTAGCCAATGGCAAAAAAGAAAAAAAAATCTCATTCTATATACCTGAAATGAGTTTTATGAAAGTATGGGATGTGAGTAGCCAATGGCAGAAAAAAAAAAAAATCTCATTCTATATACCTGAAATGAGTTTTATGAAAGTATGGGATGTGAGTAGCCAATGGCAAAAAAGAAAAAAAAATCTCATTCTATATACCTGAAATGAGTTTTATGAAAGTATGGGATGTGAGTAGCCAATGGCAAAAAAGAAAAAAAAATCTCATTCTATATACCTGAAATGAGTTTTATGAAAGTATGGGATGTGAGTAGCCAATGGCAAAAAAGAAAAAAAAATCTCATTCTATATACCTGAAATGAGTTTTATGAAAGTATGGGATGTGAGTAGCCAATGGCAAAAAAGAAAAAAAAATCTCATTCTATATACCTGAAATGAGTTTTATGAAAGTATGGGATGTGAGTAGCCAATGGCAGAAAAAAAAAATCTCATTCTATATACCTGAAATGAGTTTTATGAAAGTATGGGATGTGAGTAGCCAATGGCAGAAAAAAAAATCTCATTCTATATACCTGAAATGAGTTTTATGAAAGTATGGGATGTGAGTAGCCAATGGCAAAAAAGAAAAAAAAATCTCATTCTATATACCTGAAATGAGTTTTATGAAAGTATGGGATGTGAGTAGCCAATGGCAAAAAAGAAAAAAAAATCTCATTCTATATACCTGAAATGAGTTTTATGAAAGTATGGGATGTGAGTAGCCAATGGCAAAAAAGAAAAAAAAATCTCATTCTATATACCTGAAATGAGTTTTATGAAAGTATGGGATGTGAGTAGCCAATGGCAAAAAAGAAAAAAAAATCTCATTCTATATACCTGAAATGAGTTTTATGAAAGTATGGGATGTGAGTAGCCAATGGCAAAAAAGAAAAAAAAATCTCATTCTATATACCTGAAATGAGTTTTATGAAAGTATGGGATGTGAGTAGCCAATGGCAGAAAAAAAAATCTCATTCTATATACCTGAAATGAGTTTTATGAAAGTATGGGATGTGAGTAGCCAATGGCAGAAAAAAAAAAAAATCTCATTCTATATACCTGAAATGAGTTTTATGAAAGTATGGGATGTGAGTAGCCAATGGCAAAAAAGAAAAAAAAATCTCATTCTATATACCTGAAATGAGTTTTATGAAAGTATGGGATGTGAGTAGCCAATGGCAAAAAAGAAAAAAAAATCTCATTCTATATACCTGAAATGAGTTTTATGAAAGTATGGGATGTGAGTAGCCAATGGCAAAAAAGAAAAAAAAATCTCATTCTATATACCTGAAATGAGTTTTATGAAAGTATGGGATGTGAGTAGCCAATGGCAAAAAAGAAAAAAAAATCTCATTCTATATACCTGAAATGAGTTTTATGAAAGTATGGGATGTGAGTAGCCAATGGCAAAAAAGAAAAAAAAATCTCATTCTATATACCTGAAATGAGTTTTATGAAAGTATGGGATGTGAGTAGCCAATGGCAAAAAAGAAAAAAAAATCTCATTCTATATACCTGAAATGAGTTTTATGAAAGTATGGGATGTGAGTAGCCAATGGCAAAAAAGAAAAAAAAATCTCATTCTATATACCTGAAATGAGTTTTATGAAAGTATGGGATGTGAGTAGCCAATGGCAAAAAAGAAAAAAAAATCTCATTCTATATACCTGAAATGAGTTTTATGAAAGTATGGGATGTGAGTAGCCAATGGCAAAAAAGAAAAAAAAATCTCATTCTATATACCTGAAATGAGTTTTATGAAAGTATGGGATGTGAGTAGCCAATGGCAGAAAAAAAAAAAAAATCTCATTCTATATACCTGAAATGAGTTTTATGAAAGTATGGGATGTGAGTAGCCAATGGCAAAAAAGAAAAAAAAATCTCATTCTATATACCTGAAATGAGTTTTATGAAAGTATGGGATGTGAGTAGCCAATGGCAAAAAAGAAAAAAAAATCTCATTCTATATACCTGAAATGAGTTTTATGAAAGTATGGGATGTGAGTAGCCAATGGCAAAAAAGAAAAAAAAATCTCATTCTATATACCTGAAATGAGTTTTATGAAAGTATGGGATGTGAGTAGCCAATGGCAAAAAAGAAAAAAAAATCTCATTCTATATACCTGAAATGAGTTTTATGAAAGTATGGGATGTGAGTAGCCAATGGCAAAAAAGAAAAAAAAATCTCATTCTATATACCTGAAATGAGTTTTATGAAAGTATGGGATGTGAGTAGCCAATGGCAAAAAAGAAAAAAAAATCTCATTCTATATACCTGAAATGAGTTTTATGAAAGTATGGGATGTGAGTAGCCAATGGCAAAAAAGAAAAAAAAATCTCATTCTATATACCTGAAATGAGTTTTATGAAAGTATGGGATGTGAGTAGCCAATGGCAAAAAAGAAAAAAAAATCTCATTCTATATACCTGAAATGAGTTTTATGAAAGTATGGGATGTGAGTAGCCAATGGCAAAAAAGAAAAAAAAATCTCATTCTATATACCTGAAATGAGTTTTATGAAAGTATGGGATGTGAGTAGCCAATGGCAAAAAAGAAAAAAAAATCTCATTCTATATACCTGAAATGAGTTTTATGAAAGTATGGGATGTGAGTAGCCAATGGCAAAAAAGAAAAAAAAATCTCATTCTATATACCTGAAATGAGTTTTATGAAAGTATGGGATGTGAGTAGCCAATGGCAAAAAAGAAAAAAAAATCTCATTCTATATACCTGAAATGAGTTTTATGAAAGTATGGGATGTGAGTAGCCAATGGCAAAAAAGAAAAAAAAATCTCATTCTATATACCTGAAATGAGTTTTATGAAAGTATGGGATGTGAGTAGCCAATGGCAAAAAAGAAAAAAAAATCTCATTCTATATACCTGAAATGAGTTTTATGAAAGTATGGGATGTGAGTAGCCAATGGCAAAAAAGAAAAAAAAATCTCATTCTATATACCTGAAATGAGTTTTATGAAAGTATGGGATGTGAGTAGCCAATGGCAAAAAAGAAAAAAAAATCTCATTCTATATACCTGAAATGAGTTTTATGAAAGTATGGGATGTGAGTAGCCAATGGCAAAAAAGAAAAAAAAATCTCATTCTATATACCTGAAATGAGTTTTATGAAAGTATGGGATGTGAGTAGCCAATGGCAAAAAAGAAAAAAAAATCTCATTCTATATACCTGAAATGAGTTTTATGAAAGTATGGGATGTGAGTAGCCAATGGCAAAAAAGAAAAAAAAATCTCATTCTATATACCTGAAATGAGTTTTATGAAAGTATGGGATGTGAGTAGCCAATGGCAAAAAAGAAAAAAAAATCTCATTCTATATACCTGAAATGAGTTTTATGAAAGTATGGGATGTGAGTAGCCAATGGCAAAAAAGAAAAAAAAATCTCATTCTATATACCTGAAATGAGTTTTATGAAAGTATGGGATGTGAGTAGCCAATGGCAGAAAAAAAAAAAAATCTCATTCTATATACCTGAAATGAGTTTTATGAAAGTATGGGATGTGAGTAGCCAATGGCAAAAAAGAAAAAAAAATCTCATTCTATATACCTGAAATGAGTTTTATGAAAGTATGGGATGTGAGTAGCCAATGGCAAAAAAGAAAAAAAAATCTCATTCTATATACCTGAAATGAGTTTTATGAAAGTATGGGATGTGAGTAGCCAATGGCAAAAAAGAAAAAAAAATCTCATTCTATATACCTGAAATGAGTTTTATGAAAGTATGGGATGTGAGTAGCCAATGGCAGAAAAAAAAAATCTCATTCTATATACCTGAAATGAGTTTATGAAAGTACGGGATGTGAGTAGCCAATGGCAAAAAAAAAAAAAAAAAAAACTGAAATCAAGATGAATTTCCCAACTCTGTGTAATCTTGAGAAATGAGTTGCGCCCTCCCCTACATCCCAGTGTAGTAGCTTATGAAAAGGGAGCCTTCGGGTCGCCCATCGACTATGGTCGACCATTTTACTTTTGTCCCCTGTAGAGTAACCTCCTTCCCCCATATTAATGCAGATAGCCAAAAACAAAAGGAAATAATGAAAAGAGAAAAAAAAGTGAAAAAAAGCTAAAAAAAATAAAAAAAATTTTTAAATCGATAAAAAAAAACTATGCAAAAGAAATATACGAATATTGTTGTTGTAGAAGTGATTATCGTACAATGTAAGTATTTATTGACAGTGTTTTCAAAATTAACTTTGGTATTTTTATTTATTTATTCTTTTATATATATATATATATATATATATATATATATAATATTTCTAAATAAATATTAAATTATTTATAATCTACAGAACTAGCGTTTCAAGCTTATTGCCTTCATCAGTGCAGGAAAGTAACAATTTCAGACTGTCGGAAGGCGCGAACCCGGTTCACAGAGTTAGATTAGAATCTGCAAGCAGTCGCCCTATCCTCGCAGCCACCGGAAACTGTCACGTGATTATGGGAAATTAAGATCTATATGTGCCTAGAAGCGAACACAGACAGAAGACTAATCGAGAGGGTTCGACGAACGTATTCGGAACTTTGCATATATATATATATATATGTATATATATATATATATATATGTGTGTTTTGTTTAGGTTCACCAAAACATTTCGTTCAAGAAATCATTCATCACAACAAAAGACTTTTTCCTTTCATAGTTTATTTATTTTTCAGATTTCTCGAAGTTAAAGAATTTTTACCCTACACGTGTTTCTCTACTCAAGTAGGGGAATTATATACCTAGAATAAGGACCCCAACAACTGACAAGTTGCATAACTATTTTTTTAAACACTTCATAATTAATTAATGTTTTGTGTTATTGATTCGTTATTTTATCGTTCTGTTTATTATATATATATATATATATATATATATATTAAAATAAACATAGTTGGAGTATCCGACAATTGATACTCCAACTATGTTTATTTTAATATAAAAGCTCTAATATATATTGAGCACTTTTGAAAAATAATGTTTTTGTTCATTTAGTTAATATTTGAACTTAATTAATTAATTTATATATATATATATATATATATATATATATATATATATATATATATAAATATTTTTGTCGATATTAACATTAATTAATTAATCAAAATAATTTAATACAATAAGGATAAATTATTAGATATTTCTTAAAATATTCGGACGAGATATAAAATCGCGTTTTATGAGGTGATTTTGTTTATATCTTTGGTCTATCCGCTTTTCCCACTTGTTTTTTAAATGTTGTCGAATTTTACCCAAACTTTTCTTCACATATGTACATTTTTTTTTTTTGGGGGGGGGGGGGGGGTCATTAAAAGTCGGAATGCGATTGTGCAAGATAAGAATTGCCCAAAGAGGCATGGTAAACGAATAACAAAGACGGCACTTGGTCTGCAACGCGTCTCTACCCCCCACCACCTCCCGCGTCTTCCCTCCACCTCGGCTGGCAAAGTGGAAACTGCTGCGTAACCGACGCTAGGATATTTTATCGATTTATTCCATCGCTGTTTTTCGTTTTCCACTGACAAACGTTATTACGACAAAAGTTCACGGAGAGAAAAACATACTTAGCGGAAACGGATGGAATTTGTAAGATGCGTCCATTCGATCTGCGGGTTTACTGGGAATGCTATTTGTTAAAATTGAATCGAGAAAGACCAGAAAAAAATGCTATTTCAAACTTGAGCATGACAGACCAGAAAAAAATGCTATTTCAAACTTGAGCATGACAGACCAAAAAAAAATGCTATTTCAAACTTGAGCATGACAGACCAAAAAAAAATGCTATTTCAAACTTGACATGACAGACCAAAAAAAAATGTTATTTACAAACTTGAGCATGACAGACCAAAAAAAAATGCTATTTCAAACTTGAGCATGATAGACCAGAAAAAAAATGCTATTTCAAACTTGAGCATGACAGACCAAAAAAAACTGAAGACAGGCGAAGAAAAATGCTGTTTTAAACATAAGCATGACAGACCAAGAACATTCTACTTGAACATTAGCCAATGAAAGACGGCGAAATTGCTATCTCAAGTGTGACAGACAGACGAAAGTGCTATTTGAAGTGTGACACATGGGCGAAATTGCTATCTCAAGTGTGACAGACGGACGAAAAAGGTGTATTTCAAATATTATAAACGTGCGAAAGTGGTATTTTAAGTGTGACACATGGACAAAAGGGTATATTTCAAGTGTGACGGACAGGCGAAAGGGTGTATTTCAAGTGTGACGGACGGGCGAAAGGGTGTATTTCAAGTGTGACGGACGGGCGAAAGGGTGTATTTCAAGTGTGACGGACGGGCGAAAGGGTGTATTTCAAGTGTGACGGACGGGCGAAAGGGTGTATTTCAAGTGTGACGGACGGGCGAAAGGGTGTATTTCAAGTGTGACGGACGGGCGAAAGGGTGTATTTCAAGTGTGACTGACGGGCGAAAGGGTGTATTTCAAGTGTGACGGACGGGCGAAAGGGTGTATTTCAAGTGTGACGGACGGGCGAAAGGGTGTGTTTCAAGTGTGACGGATGGGCGAAAAGTGTATTTCAAGTGTGACGGACGGGCGAAAGGGTGTATTTCAAGTGTGACGGACGGGCGAAAGGGTGTATTTCAAGTGTGACGGACGGGCGAAAGGGTGTATTTCAAGTGTGACGGACGGGCGAAAGGGTGTATTTCAAGTGTGACGGACGGGCGAAAGGGTGTATTTCAAGTGTGACGGACGGGCGAAAGGGTGTGTTTCAAGTGTGACGGACGGGCGAAAAGTGTATTTCAAGTGTGACGGACGGGTGAAAGGGTGTATTTCAAGTGTGACGGACCAAGAAAACTGCATGTGAAATATGATACGTTCATTTCGGATTCATCTGAAACCCGACTTGAAAAGAGCGACATCTACGATACCTGCGTCGTCACGTGTATTTTTTATTTTTACTTTGTTTATACTTTGTTTATACTTTGTTTATGGTCGACTAATTGGGATGATAACCTATGAATCAGATACAAATCGTTTTCTCTTTTGCGCAGGAAAATTGAAGGAAAATTTGTGGCGGGCCGTGCACTCTAACCGCATGCATCAAGCTGTAATGACTGCTATAATGGCGATTTTGTGTCTGTAGTTTTTGTTGTTTTCTTATTTATACTAATCGTTCATCACTAATCAAGGCTAAAAGCCACCCGAGGATAAGGGTTAAAAAAAATTGACATGACAGATATTTGCTGACATTGAACTTGAAAACGACCATGTTATCGTCGGCAGGAATTTTTTTTTATGGAAGTCGCTCCAGACAAGGCATGAAGCCACTTGATGTCAGGAGCTAACAAAAACGAAAGATGACTATAGCAACGGTAGGAAAAAGGCAAAGGTAGGAGGAAAACAGTCAGCAGGAAGAGAGTTCCACAAGCCTGTAGTTCTTGGGAAGAAGATACTGGAATAGGAAGCTGTCTTAAATCGAGGTACCAAAACAGCGAATTTGTGAAGACCACTAGACCAACGAGTCAATGAGCTGAAACAAAAGAAGCGGGGAATAGATCACATAATTCTGAAGAACACATGCCATAATAGTATTTAGAGAAAAGACTGAGACTAGCAACATTACGTCTGTGAGAGAGAGGGTGCAGAGAAGAAGAAAGGGTCAGGTCAACCAAGTTATAGACACGTTTCTGAACGTTATAAAAAAGAAGCTTCAAACCAGACAGAGATTCACCAGGTCAAATATGACAACAGTTCTCCATACAAAGTCTGGTAGCAGTGAGGTGATTGGAAAGAAACTATGTTCATGGAAGTTCTCTTTGATTTTTAGATGAACATTGATGGTAGCCTGACTGCTGTGAATGCAGTTAATTTAAAAAAAATTTTTTTTAACATATTTCACACCAAACAAGGCAGGCCGCCACTGTAGACGTAAGGGGGTTACTGAGAATTAGAGTGTAGATTTTTGGTGTCACCCCAAGTTGGGAGCACTTCAGCGAGATGTCTGTATACATTAGTTTTAAACCTCTGCATGTCGGTACAGTCGGGGGAAACAGGGAGCAGGGAGGGAGTTCCAGATGCCGGCAGCACGAGGAAAGAAGCTGCTGGAGTAGAAGGCTCTCCGGCATCTGGGGACCTCCACAGTGAATGGATGGGATTTAGTTGATTGTCGAGTTGGTCTAGTATATTTGCGTCGAGGGGGCACCAGAGTAACCAGTTCATGGGAGCATAATCCATTGAAGTACTTGTAAAACAGGCGCAAGGAAGGAACATTGCGGCGATGGGACAGGGGCTGGAGCTTGATTGACAGTGAAGGACTTATTAAGTTGTAGACTCTTTTTTGGACCTTGTCAAGAAGGGAGAGACTAATTGATGATGCACCAACCCAGATGTGCAATAATATTCCACGCATGGGCGGATGGTGGCTTTGTAGAGATACAGGATAATGTCAGGTGTGAGGAATTTATTAGCATGGTAGAGAGAGCCCACCTTCTTTGGCCATGTCTTCGATGTATTTGTTCCAATTCATGTTACCTTGAAGGTTAGGCCGAGGAGTTTAAACGTTGGGCTTTCATATATATACTGTCTTGGCCTTCGCACCTTGATTCCACCGGTCTGAGGTATTGTCCTGTACAGTTCTAGGGGGTCCACCCTCCCAGGCTTTACCAAAATGTATAATGATCGATTAAGTAGTTTCAGAGTATACCCCACACAAACATTGTACAGTGTGTTCGGAATTAATTTGACTTTCTTTTGAAAGGAAAGTGAAAACGTCATATTTTCTTCCTTAGCTTTTGGCTAAGATCAGAGTGTAGTATCTCCATGCATGGGCGGATGGTGGCTTTGTAGAGATACAGGATAATGTCAGGTGTGAGGAATTTACTAGCACGATAGAGGGAGACCACCTTCTTTGCTGCAGCCTTGGCAATGTCTTCAATGTATTTGTTCCAATTCATGTTACCTGTGAAGGTTAGGCCGAGGAGTTTGAATGTTGAACACTCAGGTAGGGTGTTATTTGTCATGACAATCGTTGGTTGAAGAGGTTTCTTGTAGTTATTAAAGGAAAGGAGCTTTGTCTTTGTGGCAACCATTTAATTAGAACAATTGAAACAAATTTCACCCCAAACAAGGCAGGCCGCCACTGTAGATGTACAGGGCTACTGAGAATTAGGGTGTAGGTTTTGGGTGTCATCTTAAGTTGGGAGCTGTCTGTTTACATTAGTTTTAAACTTCTGCATGTCGGTACAGTCGGGGAAACAGGAAGCGGGGAGGGAGTTCCAGAGACTGACAGTACGAGAAAAAGAACCATTGAAGTAGAAGGCTCTCCGGCATCTGGGGACCTCCACAGTGAATGGATGGAATTTAGCTGATTGTCGAGTTGGTCTAGTGTACTTACGTCGAGGGGGCCACCAGAGTGTTATTTGCCATGACAATCGGTGGTTGAAGAGGTTTCTTGTAGTTGTTGAAGGAAAGGAGCTTTGTCTTTGCGGCATTAAAAGTTACCATCCATTTATGTTTTTGCGGCATATTAATTAAATATGATAACCAATATAAGAATGGGTTTCTTTCTCAGTTCGATAATTTAATGTTTAAATAAACTATTTTACTTTAAAACAACTTCCTATATCTAGATGAATAAATGTGTAGTATCTGTTCCGATCGATGCTACACTCTGTAGACCGGTACCGTCTTGGCCTTCACGCCTTGATTCCGCCGGTCTGGGGTATTGTCCTGTACAGTTCGAGGAGGTCCACCCTCCCAGGCTTTACCTTCTCACCCTTTGAGAAGTGGTAAGCTTATTGCTAATCGCCTGAGGCGCCCCTACCGGGGAATGCCGACGGGGCTGCTCAGGCATTTTGTGTAGGCCCAAAGCACGCTAATCCTAATGTGCTGGCTAACCACCCCTGATATTATGTCTAGCCTCCTGGAGAGGAGGTAAATAAAAAATACTTTGACCTTGTGTCTAACCTCCTGGAGGTAAATAACTTGGCCTTTTGGCTAAGATCAAAGTGTAGTATCTGTTCCGATGGATGCTCACTCTGTAAACCGGCATTGTCTTGGCTTTCGGGTCTTGATTCCGCCGGTTTGGCTAAGATCAGAGTGTAGTATCTGTTCCGATGCAGTTCTAGGAGGTCCACCCTCCCAGGCTTTGCCTTCTCACCCTTTGAGAAGGGGTTAGTTAAATCCAACTAGTCTTTAATATAATGTTCTTTTAAAATGTATACGGTCTCCATTAAGTCTCCACCAGCAAGGTTACCCAGCATTGCCCAGGGGCATGTTCTGGCTTTTTTCTATTCCCTCTCTATCCCTTCTCCGCACCCTCTCTATCACCCTCTCCTCTCTTTATCACCTATCACCCCTCCCTCGCTTTCTCTGGCAAATCGGTGACGAATTACTACATGATAACATTAAAAAAAATGCAATGGTGAAATGTGTGGATGTGTCTTGTGTAGTTTTTGACTTTTTGACGTTTACCTAGAAGTGATGTAGTACAAACCTGTCCGTTGTTTGATGTGGTTAGATTGGGAAATGACCCAATAAGTCGACAAAGACTGTTTTTGTGAATGGGTTTTATCAGTGTCGCTCTAGTGAAATTAAATGTATGGTTAAAATCAAACATATGGGAGAAAAGAACGTTTTGATAATCGTTTATTTTGAGAGAGAGAGAGAGGAAAGAGACTGATTCAGATTACTTTCTTTCTTCTTTTAGCCATGTTTGTACTTTGTTACTTATTCCTTTAAATCTGTTTGTTTTTTTCACTTGTGTACTCTGTGACTTTATATGCGTATTATTTTCCTTTTCATCTGTACGCGCAACACAAGGTGTCCTGGGTGCTCTCTTCAGTGCATACATTAAATTGGGAATCGGAAATATCTGAGCCTAATTTAAAATGTGTTTTATGAATTAAAAATAAATTACCAGCACGTTTTCTTATTAATTAATTTTCTCTTTCATATTTAAACTTATATTCTAACTAGCAAGGCTACCCGGCGTTGCCCGGGGCAAAAGTGTAGCATGTTTCTATTAAAACTTCTATCTCTCTCTTCCACGGTCCCTCCTCTTCCCACCCCCTCTTTCTTCTCCGCACAGTCCATTCCTCTCTCTGGACATAGACATTTTATAGATTATTCGAGTCGACATAAGGGAAATAACTTATTCATTCCAGGCAACACTGATCAAGAATATACCAACTTTGTGGATGTTTCTTTGGTAGTTTTTGACTTATAACTATTATTGGTCCTCCGATTTATAAAATCGTGGGACTTATGTTTTGAGGCATGTCCGTCCGGATTTTTCTCCGCAACCATCCATTGAATTTCTCTGAAATTTTGCATGAAGTTGTAACTTTGGTTAGGTTAGAAAGTAACATTCTCCGATTTTTGAAAAAAAATCTGGTTAACCCCCCCCCCCAGGGGGTCAAAAGGCCCCGAAATGGCATAAAATGACATTTTTTGCCCCATAACTTTTCATCCATCCATTCAATTTCTCTGAAACTTGGCCAAAATGTGGAGGCAATTGTTCCTAATAGAAAATAAGTATCGCTGACCTTGGAAAAAATCTGGTTAAAAGCCCCCAAAATGGCAAAAAATGACCCTTTTCTCCCATAACGTTTGATCCATCCATTCAATTTTTCTGAAACTTAGCCAAAATGTAGAGGCAATTGTTCTGGATATAAAATGAGCATCCTTGACCTCAGAAAAATTCTGGTTCGCGCCCCCAGGGGGTCAAAGGGAAGGGGGGGGGGGGGTAAAAATGCAGAGGGGGGGGGCTTGTTATTATTATTATTATTATTATTGTATTATTGTAGATTAACACCCTCAGCTAAATCACTCCCCCTTAAACATAAATGAGATTCTACTTTTTAGGCGATTACGTGTGAACACCCTGAAAAACTTGGCGGGAAGGGATATAAACAGAAAAATCAATTATTTTAGAATTTAGTGGGGGATCAGTTTCACTTGTAAATTTAACGTAAAATGAATCCCCATTTTCGGCCCATTCTAGCGTTTTAGGGCAATTAACCATAAAAAGATTTTTCTATGGCAGATAAATTCCATAAATTCCATGCGATTATTTGGAAGGGGTTACTTTTTTAAGCAATTACGTGTGGTTTTATAACCTTACCAATCGGACTTAAGCTTTCCAAAAAGGGGCACTCTGGATGGGACAAAAATAAAAAAATTGCCTCAGTCTAGAAGGATTTCTCCTTCACTGACCGAGGACAGAAAAGATCAAATGTATAGAAAAAATCTCTGAAAAAAAAAAAAAAAAATATTAAAAAAAATTAAAAATAAAATGAAATAAAAATAGAATGAAAAATAAAAAATTAAAATTAAAAAATCAATAAAAAAAATTAAGAAAAATTAAAATAAATAAATAAATAAATAAAAAATTAAAAGATAAATTTTTAAAAAATAATAAAAAATAAAAAATATAAGAAAATTTTTTAAAAAATCAATAAAAAAAATAAAATAAAAAATAAATAAAAAATAAAACATACTACACTTTGAATTATTTATTTGCTAAAGGAATATGACATATATTTTGACAAATTAGGAACAAAGATGTTATTTTTGATAAAATGTTGTGTATAAACATAATCCCCGCAAAAGATGAAAGAACAGTTCTGTTATTTTTTTAATTATAATTAAACCTAAAATGTGTTTAATAACGTGTTAAATGAATAAAATTTGTATTTTTTTAGTTTATTTTTTATTTTTTTAATATTTTTTAATTTTTATATAATTTAATTTTTTGTATTTATTTATTTTATTTTATTTATTTATCTTTTAATTTTTATATAATTTAATTTTTAAATTTTTTGTATTTATTTATTGAATTTTATTTATTGAATTTTTTTTGAATTTTTACATTTTTTAAAATTAATTTTTTTATTTATTTTTATTTTATTTTATTATTTTTTTATTTTTTTGATTTTTTTTTAAATTTAAATAAAAAATTTTTTTTAAATCAATAAAAAATTGATTTTTTTAAAAAAAAATTTATTTTTTTATTTTATTTATTTTTTATTTTTTATATTTATTTTATTTTTTTTATATTTATTTTTTTTTTTTTATATTTATTTTTTTAAAATTATTTTTTAATTCTTTTTTTTTTTAGAGATTTCTCTGTAATTTTTTCTATATATTTGCGAAATCATTCTTTAACAATGTAGTTAAGTTGGTAAAACAAAAATCGAACACGTTTTTCCGTTAATTTAAAAAAAAATTTTTTTTATTTCTTTTCAAACGAATATCTTTAAATTTAAGCACTGTAATCTTGCTTCTCCTCTATTTAAAAATAAAATTAATTAAATTCATTCACAAAGAAATGTTTGCTTCTTTAAAATAAAAAGGAACATCCATTAATTAATAATTAAGTTTAAAATTCAATTTCTAAAAGTCGCTGAACACATGTTTTATTTTATTTTATTATTTTTTATTTTTTTATTGATTTTTTTTTAAATCAATAAAAAATTGATTTTTTTTTTTTTAAATTAATTTTTTATTTTATTTATTTTTTATTTTTTTTATATTTATTTTATTTTTTATATTTATTTTTTTTTAATTATTTTTTAATTATGTCGCTGAACACATGTCACCATGTGAAACGGACGTTAAACCGAATATAACGATGATGATGATGATGACTTAGTTAACACTTTATTGCAGTTTCACAGCATCACTGATCATAAGAATGGTTTCGAACATCTAACATTAATCGATATATCCTATAGGATATTGAGTCCTTTGATTGTCCGAGATTTGCTGTTCCGATATTGGTTTTCTTGTTATTGGAATTATTATATTTATATATATATATAAAATTACTAACCATCAAAGCGTTAGGGTTAGGTTTAAGTTGAAGGAACCTCTGCCATTACTAACTAGCAGAGCATTAGGGAACCTCTGCCATTACTAACTAGCAGAGCGTTAGGGTACCTCTGCTATTACTAACCATCAGAGCGTTAGGGAACCTCTGCCATTACTAACTAGCAGAGCATTAGGGAACCTCTGCCATTACTAACTAGCAGAGCGTTAGGGTACCTCTGCTATTACTAACCATCAGAGCGTTAGGGAACCTCTGCCATTACTAACTAGCAGAGCGTTAGGGAACCTCTGCCATTACTAACTAGCAGAGCGTTAGGGAACCTCTGCCCTTACTAACCAGCAGAGCGTTAGGGAACCTCTGCCATTACTTACTAGCAGAGCGTTAGAGAACCTCTGCCATTACTAACTAGCAGATCATTAGGGAACCTCTGCCATTACTAACTAGCAGAGCGTTAGGGAACCTCTGCCATTACTAACTAGCAGAGCGTTAGGGAACCTCTGCCATTACTAACTAGCAGAGCGTTAGGGAACCTCTGCCATTACTAACTAGCATAGCGTTAGGGAACCTCTGCCATTACTAACTAGCAGAGTGTTAGGGAACCTCTGCCATTACTAACTAGCAGAGCGTTAGGGAACCTCTGCCATTACTAACTAGCAGAGCGTTAGAGAACCTCTGCCATTACTAACTAGCAGAGCGTTAGGGAACCTCTGCCATTACTAACTAGCAGAGCGTTAGAGAACCTCTGCCATTACTAACTAGCAGAGCGTTAGGGAACCTCTGCCATTACTAACTAGCAGAGCGTTAGGGAACCTCTGACATTACTAACTAGCAGAGCGTTAGGGAACCTCTGCCATTACTAACTAGCAGAGCGTTAGGGAACCTCTGCCATTACTAACTAGCAGAGCGTTAGGGAACCTCTGCCATTACTAACTAGCAGAGCGTTAGGGAACCTCTGCCATTACTAACTAGCAGAGCGTTAGGGAACCTCTGCCATTACTAACTAGCAGAGCGTTAGGGAACCTCTGCCATTACTAACCAGCAGAGCGTTAGGGAACCTCTGCCATTACTAACCAGCAGAGCGTTAGGGAACCTCTGCCATTACTAACTAGCAGAGCGTTAGGGAACCTCTGCCATTACTAACCAGCAGAGCGTTAGGGAACCTCTGCCATTACTAACCAGCAGAGCGTTAGGGAACCTCTGCCATTACTAACCAGCAGAGCGTTAGGGAACCTCTGCCATTACTAACCAGCAGAGCGTTAGGAAACCTCTGCCATTACTAACCAGCAGAGCGTTAGGAACCTCTGCCATTACTAACCAGCAGAGCGTTAGGGAACCTCTGCCATTACTAACCAGCAGAGCGTTAGGGAACCTCTGTCATTACTAACCAGCAGAGCGTTAGGGAACCTCTGCCATTACTAACCAGCGGAGCGTTAGGGAACCTCTGCCATTACTAACCAGCAGAGCGTTAGGGAACCTCTGCCATTACTTACTAGCAGAGCGTTAGAGAACCTCTGCCATTACTAACTAGCAGAGCGTTAGGGAACCTCTGCCATTACTAACCAGCAGAGCGTTAGAGAACCTCTGCCATTACTAACTAGCAGAGCGTTAGGGAACCTCTGCCATTACTAACTAGCAGAGCGTTAGGGAACCTCTGCCATTACTAACCAGCAGAGCGTTAGAGAACCTCTGCCCTTACTAACCAGCAGAGCGTTAGGGAACCTCTGCCATTACTTACTAGCAGAGCGTTAGAGAACCTCTGCCATTACTAACTAGCAGAGCGTTAGGGAACCTCTGCCATTACTAACCAGCAGAGCGTTAGAGAACCTCTGCCATTACTAACTAGCAGAGCGTTAGGGAACCTCTGCCATTTCTAACTAGCAGAGCGTTAGAGAACCTCTGCCCTTACTAACCAGCAGAGCGTTAGGGAACCTCTGTCATTACTTACTAGCAGAGCATTAGGGAACCTCTGCCATTACTAACTAGCAGAGCGTTAGGGAACCTCTGCCATTACTAACTAGCAGAGCGTCAGGGAACCTCTGCTATTACTAACCAGCAGAGCGTTAGGGAACCTCTGCCATTACTAACCAGCAGAGCGTTAGGGAACCTCTGCCATTACTAACTAGCAGAGCGTTAGGGAACCTCTGCCATTACTAACCAGCAGAGCGTTAGGGAACCTCTGCCATTACTAACTAGCAGAGCGTTAGGGAACCTCTGCCATTACTTACTAGCAGAGCGTTAGGGAACCTCTGCCATTACTAACCAGCAGAGCGTTAGGGAACCTCTGCCATTACTAACCAGCAGAGCGTTAGGGAACCTCTGCCATTACTAACCAGCAGAGCGTTAGGGAACCTCTGCCATTACTAACCAGCAGAGCGTTAGGGAACCTCTGCCATTACTAACTAGCAGAGCGTTAGGGAACCTCTGCCATTACTAATTAGCAGAGCGTTAGGGAACCTCTGCCATTACTAACTAGCAGAGCGTTAGGGAACCTCTGCCATTACTAACTAGCAGAGCGTTAGGGAACCTCTGCCATTACTAACTAGCAGAGCGTTAGGGAACCTCTGCCATTACTAACCAGCAGAGCATTACCACTGTCGACCAAGAGAAGGATCTATCAGGTATCATGTGTACGCAGTGTGATCATATATTGAAGTAAAACGTGGCCAGTGAGGGTTGAGGACATGCGTTGCATGAAGAGAAATGATATGAGAATTATACGACGGATGTGTAATGTGAGTGTTAGAGACGGGCTTAGATCTGATGACCTCAGAGGAAGAATAAATCTGGACAGTATAGGGAGATGTGTGCGGAGCAGTAGACTTTTGATGGTATTGCCATGTGGAAAGAATGGTTGAGAGTTCTTGGGTTAGTAGATGTAGAACAGTTGGGGTAGCAGGTCCAGTTCACAGGGGAAGGCCAAGAGAAACCTGGAAGGAAGTGATAAAAATGCACATGAGAGAAAAAGGGATAAATAAAGACCTGGCCAGAGATAGGTTAGTTCGGAAGTCAATTTCTTAAAGCCGTCCAAGATATGCCAGCGTGTAATACGGACGTTAAACCGAATTTGATGATGTTGTTGATGATGATGATGTTGATGTTGGTTATGATGATGGTGATGCTGATGATGATGTTGATGATGATGTTGATGATGTTGCTGATGATGTTGCGTATGATGATGGTGATGTTGATGTTGGTTATGATGTTGTTGATGATGGTGATGTTGATGTTGGTTATGATGTTGTTGATGATGGTGATGGTGATGTTGGTTATGATGTTGTTGATGATGGTGATGTTGATGTTGGTTATGATGTTGTTGATGATGGTGATGTTGATGTTGGTTATGATGTTGTTGATGATGGTGATGGTGATGATGTTGTTTATGATATTGTTGATGGTGATGATGTTGATGATGATGTTGGTTATGATGTTGTTGATGCTGTTTATGATGTTGATGTTGTTTATGATGTTGATGATGATGATGGTGATGATGTTGATGGTGATGATGTTGTTGGTGATGATGTTGATGATGATGGTGATGTTGATGTTGGTTATGATGATGATGATGATGATGATGATGATGTTTATGATGTTGTTGATGATGTTGTTGATGATGGTGATGATGTTGTTTATGTCGTTGATGTTGATGTTGTTTATGATGTTGTTTATGATGTTGTTGATGGTGGTGATGTTGTTGATGTTGATGATGATGGTGGTGATGTTGTTGATGATGGTGGTGATGTTGATGTTGATGATGATGTTGATGATGATGGTGGTGATGTTGGTGATTGTTGATGATGATGGTGGTGATGTTGATGTTGTTTATGATGTTGTTGATGGGGGTGATGATGTTGATGTTGATGGTGGTGATGAATATCTACATCTCAAATATGTGAAAAACTATATTTATAAAAAGATTAGATGAAAAAATCGATTAAAACTGTTTCATGTTTCGTTATTATTGAGGTAAACGACTAAATATAACCACAAATCTCTTGTTGTTGTTGTTTAACCCTAACCCTCTCCCTTCTTCCTTTCCTCCCTCCCTCCGTCCCTTAGGGTGAAACTCTATTACTGGAAGAAGGCCAACCGGTGCTTGCATTATGTTCATGGTCCGACTCTTCAATTGTTATGTTTCAATTGTTCAAAAACTATTGCTTCCTTTGATGTCTTTTGATTTTCAAAGCAAATCAGCTGGGCCGGATTCTCGAATTGGCTCCCCGACAAAAAAGGGAGAGAGAGAGAGAGAAAGAGCTAGCCTAACGGTTATCTGTGTACAAACGAACGTTGTGGAGTTCGAAGATATAAACTCCGACTCCTAGGAATCCCAAAAATATCCGACTCCGACTCCGACTCCTAGAATTCCAAAAATATTTGACTCTGACTCCTGGGATTCCAAAAATATCCGACTCCAACAATTCTCCAAATATCCGACTCTGACTCCTAGGATTCCCCAAATATCCAACTCCAACTCCTAGGATTCCCAAAAATATCTGACTTCGACTCCTAGAATTCTCAAAATATTTGACTCCGACTCCTAGAATTCCAAAATATCCAACTCCGACGATTCCCAAAAATATCCGACTCCGACTCCTAGAATTCCAAAAATATTTGACTCCGACTCCTGGGATTCCAAAAATATCCGACTCCAACAATTCTCCAAATATCCAACTCTGACTCCTAGAATTCCCCAAATATCCAACTCCAACTCCTAGGATTCCCAAAAATATCTGACTTCGACTCCTAGAATTCTCAAAATATTTGACTCCGACTCCTAGAATTCCAAAATATCCAACTCCGACGATTCCCAAAAATATCCGACTCCTAGAATTCCAAAAATATTTGACTCCGACTCCTGGGATTCCAAAAATATCCGACTCCAACAATTCTCCAAATATCCAACTCTGACTCCTAGGATTCCCCAAATATCCAACTCCAACTCCTAGGATTCCCAAAAATATCTGACTTCGACTCCTAGAATTCTCAAAATATTTGACTCCGACTCCTAGAATTCCAAAATATCCAACTCCGACGATTCCCAAAAATATCCGACTCCTAGAATTCCAAAAATATCCGACTCCGACTCCGATCCCTTATCTTCTAATATTTCGACTGTCTGTTGATTCTTCGGAGATTAAAAACTCTAACTCTGACCCCTAGCATTCTTATGTGTCTGACTCTCTCTCCTTCCAAAACCTCCGACTCTCACTCCACAATCCTGGTCAGGGGCGGGCAACCTCCGGCCCGCGGGCCACATCCGGCCCGCCACCCTGCTATGCTTTATTATTGCAATCCGGCTTGCGGACCTCCCAGTAAAACGCATATCATTTTGTGACATAGACGTAAAAGTAGGTTTCAATTAAGATTTACAGTGGGATAAAAATGTATGAATATCAGCGAGCGATGATGCATGTATATTTCATTTTTCTTTAACTATTAATTTCAAATCCTTGAAAAGAGAAAGAGAGAGGCAAAGAGGAAAGAGCATAAAACAGAGAACTTATGTGAGGTGTGTCAGAACGAATGCTGGCTCAACTTGCTACTTCCCCCGTCATTATTTTTTATGATTCCAAAATGGCTCTTCGTCGACGCCTTTTATAACATTACATACAGAAGTCTCCTGAGAAAAATATCAGATTTGTAGAGTGTTCAATGCAATTTTTGTACAATTTATTCATGTAAACAAAATATAGTAATTCTGAGATTTCGTCTTTCACCCCTCCCTCCCACCCTAAGAACAAATTCACTAATACTTCTACCCCTCCCCCTTTTCACTCACAGCCATCCACATTCATTTCACTCTCTGCCACTGATTTCTCTCAGCCCGGACCTTGGTCCAGCACTCTCAGTAGCCACGGCTACTACTTTTCTCATCAACCCAATATTTCGATGTACTTGCATGACATTTTTCTTAAAATTATCATCCTGAGGAAGTCTTACAAATAAAGACGAAACGTTGATGAATATATAAAAAATATCTCTTTTGTTTTGCCTTTTTCATTTCCCATTACGTCGGATTACTCTCATCCTTCTTTTCTAATATATATATATATATATATATATATATATATAATGTAAATTTCGTGTACAACAGAATCGTAGGATGAATTTTAGAGGAAGCATTATTATAATCAATGAAACAGACGAGTGGGAAAAAAAAAAAGGAAGGAAAATTGTTAAAATTACCTTAAGGCCTTATCGTCTGACCCTCTGAGAGGAAACGTCAGAATGGTAAACTAAAAGTCGAATGAGATATGAGGGGAAAAAAACTTATTTCAGTTGGAGGAAACGATTGAGAGGAAAAAAAAAAAAAAGGTAAATCTCTCAACGTTATGGTGGCTTTGAATCATTAAAGATCTCCAACTGATGCTTCAAAATCTTTTGTCTACACAGGCTAGGTCGAGAGTTGTTAATGACTAACGCCTCAATAATATTGAGATGGTAGTTCGACCTGGCACTGTGTAAAACAGAAAACCACCCATCGGAATACTTGTCAGAACAACTATTTGTACTAACGAGGTGATTACCGATGGCTGATTCCTGTGCCTGGAAGTTCCCGGATGATCTCGAAACCTTGTGTTGATGAATATCACGTGGTATGTGTTGGGATATTCTAAATTCTAATCTTTGGGATGTCTTGCCAACGTAGTCAGCTCCACACTGACACATGAATTTATAAACTACCGAATTCTTTTGAATGGCTGGCAAAACATCCTTACGAAAAGAAGAGAAAAAGGTTTGAGTCGTGTAAACTACCCTCAACATGGTTGATGGAAAACAACGTTGAGTAGAAGAAGAAATCCTTTTAACAATGTCAAGGCCGTCAGAACCCAACCATGGGAGTTTCAAATAAATAGGGCAACGTGACGGGCCAATAAATCTACCACCATTAAATAAAGCAACTTTACGTGCAATTGTGCTTTTTATAGTATTGATGGGATATCCATTAGCAAGAAAATATTAGTAATTTCACCAAGTTCTGCATCGAGTCGTGTTGGTGAACAAATCATAAGAGCTCGATGAGTGAGAGTACCAATAAGATTTATTTTTCTTGCTCTTGGGGCGAAGGAAAACCAATTTAGATAAAGGCCTGTAAATGTTGGTTTTCTATACACACAGGTTTCAAATGATAAACCAGATTTAGACACTAAAACATCGAGGAATGGTAAGGAACCACAATCCTCGACCTCCATAGTGGATGCAAGTCACAAAGAAGACGAAGAAACT
This sequence comes from Sepiola atlantica, assembly GCA_963556195.1. Classification (NCBI taxonomy): domain Eukaryota; kingdom Metazoa; phylum Mollusca; class Cephalopoda; order Sepiida; family Sepiolidae; genus Sepiola; species Sepiola atlantica. Next base: position 48,977,541 of record OY744549.1, read on the forward strand.
GTTCAGCATCACTCCGTGAGGGAAAACAAGCAAAAGTGTCATCAACGTAACGTGTGTAAAAAGCCGGCTTGGTCACTTTGGAAAATAATTGGTTTTCCAAAAATCCAACGAAAATGTTGGCTAACGATGGACCAAGAGGGCTGCCCATGGATATACCATCAATTTGCCGATACATTATATTATTGAAACTGAAGGAAACTGATTTAGTAGCAAGTTCCATCAGTTCAACAAAAATTCGTTCAGGAAACTGGAGACTTTAAGGGGCCGCGGTAAAGATAATCTGCATATATACCAATGGTTTCATCCAAAGGTACATTGGTAAACAGACTACTAATGTCAAAGGAAGCCAAGAACTCGGTATCCTTTGAGAGAGATAATTTGTGTATAGAAGACACAAATTGGAAGGAATCAGAGATACAATAGTCCGAATAAAAAGTAAGTACGGGCTTAAAAATATCAACTAACCATTTACCAAGTGCATGTTGTGCAGAACCCAACATTGATAGAATAGGCTGTAAAGGAACGTTCGACTTTTAGTTTTTAATTTACCATTCTGACGTTTCCTCTCAGAGGGTCAGACGATAAGGCCTTAAGGTAATTTTAACAATTTTCCTTCCTTTTTTTTTCCCACTCGTCTGTTTCATTGATTATAATATATATATATATATATATATATATATATAATGTGTGTGTGTATGTATATAACAGTATCGTTCATTATGTTTTAATCGATTCGATATTAAATTTAAAGTTTGTGCACATTCCCAATTAATTAGTTTTTGCGGACTTGTTCGTTTGTTTAATGCAATTTTTGTACAATTTATTCATGTAAAAAAAATATAGTAATTCTGAGATTTCGTTTTTCATTCGGGCCCGCGATCTCCTTCCAAAAGTCTCATTTGGCCCTCACTCTGAAAAGGTTGCCCGCCCCTGCTTTAAAGAAATATGTCTGCTGATTAAAATAAAAAAATGGATGTTTTTTTTAAATATTTAAACTAATGAGTCACCACTTATCAAGTCTAAAAGCCACTCGTGGATAAGGGTTAATGAGATGGCTGGATTGTCAGTTGAATGATGAAGAATATTATGCGAGCGATGATGCATGTATATTTCATTTTTCTTTAACTATTAATTTCAAATCCTTGGCCTGAGATAAAAATAGAAGAGAGAGAGAGACAAAGAGGAAACGAGAGATGAGGAAAGGGCATAAAACAGAACTTATGTGAGGTGTGTCAAAACAAATGCTGGATCAACTTGCTACTTCCCCCGTCATTATTTTTTATGATTCCAAAATAGCTCTTCGTCGGCGCCTTTTATAACATCACATACAGAAGTCTCTTGAGAAAAAAATATCAGATTTGTAGAGTGTTCAATGCAATTTTTGTACAATTTATTCATGTAAACAAAATATAGTAATTCTGAGATTTCGTCTTTCACTCCGGCCCGCGATCTCCTTCCAAAAGTCTCATTTGGCCCTCACTCTGAAAAGGTTGCCCGGCCTTGATCCTGGTACAAACTGTTGAATCGATCAAGAAGTTATATTTAACAAACCTAGTGTTTAGGGTTTTTTTTTTTTTTACTATGATTATGGAACCCACGGACCTTAATTCTAGCATATATTAAATTGTTTTTAACGCCAATACGTACTTAAAGCAAAATAAATCGTTTTGGAATATCAAAATAATTTTCAACGCTATTGATACTGTTTACCCATTCATTTTTAAATTTTTTATCATCGTTTATCATTGAATTCATGTTTTGAAAAAAAAAAAAAAGGTAAAGTTCGCATAGCCTGGACGCGCACGACATCGTTGCCAACATCGCACACTGCCCATGGCCATAGCGGCGGTGATTTGTTAAGAATCACCGTGTCTAGGGCACAGCATATGGAAGACGGAGCCCATCCCTCTCCTTCCGCTGCCTTGAACCTTCCCTGAGTTTTAGCCAGGTACCCATTTACTGCTGGGTGGACAGAGGGAGTTTTCAGACCCGAAAATTCGCATGCCGTGAGTGGGATCGAACCCGGGTCGTCCAGCCCAAAGACAAGTGCTATAACCACTCGTCCACAGGCCCTCCCTTTTTTTGAAACATGATGTAAATCATAAATCTATGACGTCACACCAAAGCTATAATTATTTTGTTCGGGTAATATTTTAAGCTCTATTTATAAGAAAGTCTAAATAGGTCAGTTGGTAGAACCTCAGACTGAAGAGCTCAAGGTTTCGGTTTCGATTTCCGGTCATGGCATCCGATTTATTTGTTGGGAATTCATTATTTATTCTTAATGTAATACTAGCGGGACCCGTGTAAATTACACGAAATGTTGTTTTCAATACTAATTATCTTGTTCCTAACCTATACATGTTTGAATAAAATATAAGATTTGACTTGTATATTTATTTTTAAAAAATGAACAATACATGAAACAATTTACAAAATTTCTTTATATACAATATTTCTCGTGAAGGTAATATTTCGACGACTAAACCTTACTTTGTAAATGTTTTCGATTAAATTAAATTTGGCTCTAATTCATGAGTAGCATACAAAGATTCGGAAGGTCGTTGCTTTTTATGTAAGCGTGACACACAAAATAACACACACGCTATCGTATTAATATGTGTCTTCCCGGTCGTCCCCTCCCTAACTACCCCCCCCCCTTTGATGTAGAAAAAAAAAATCATAGAGGTTGGTTGGGATCGAAATATAAACCAGTCGGGCCGACGTCAAAAACAGACGTCAAAATCCTACGTCACTAACCGTTGCGCCAAAGGGAAATACTTGAAAATATTACTAAAATTAGGTGACTTGAATGCTTTTCCAAATCTAGGTGCGGCACGCATGCGCAGAGCTTTTGATGTAAGCGTGACACACGAACACACGCCATATCGTATTAATATATAGATGATAATAATAATAATAATAATAATAATTGGGTCAAGGAGGATGAGAAGACCGAGGAGGGACAGCACAAACCAGATGCTCCATTTCTAAATGCAGTTTAGATCTGATATTCTGAAATGAGACAGATTCCACAATTTATTACGTTTAAAAAAAATTGTGCGTGATGGACAAACAGACGGACAAAATCTCTATTTATATCAGATGAGTGAACACTTATCAAGACCAAAAGCCACTCGAGAACAAGGGTTTGTGAGACGGAATGATGGTCAGTTGAAAGATGAAGAATATTATGAGAGGATTGAGAATGATTAATGGAATGAACTAAGTTTGATTACTTATGGGGAAGGGTTTATGACATTGGATTTGAAGACGACCATGTTGTAGTCGGCAGGGAAGCAGTCCCGTGGTAACGTGTTCCACAGACGGGAAGTTCTTGGAAAGAAACTCTGTTCATGGAAATTCCCCCTGGCACAAGGAGGAAAAAATTTGGTCGGATACTTTTTAGACGGGCCTCGTATATATCACAACTAGAGGACAGGTGTACACCAGCGCTGAAAAATTAGGGCTCTGAAATATGGGCTAAATCAGCGAGCACTCTCAAGAGACTGCAGCGTAACGAAAGAGCCATGATTAGATGGATCTGTCATGTTAGGCCGGAAGACGACAATCTTCGAGATCCTTCTCTCTCGGCTTGGTATACAGGAAATAACTGATGTCCTTAAGCTGGGCACGATGAGATGGTTTGGCCATGTCGAGTGAAGCTCCAGCTTGATCTCCCGGGTCAGAGACATGTCCATCGCATCAAGTCAGCAGGCTGGAAGACCGAAGCTTTCTTTGGATGAGCTATGTAAACGTGAACGTGCAGCCCTGAGCTTTTACAAACTTGGATCCTCGCGACCACCAAGCCTGGAGTGGAAGACTTTGATCAAGACTGACAGACAGACCCCACCATTATCTTATAGAGGACTAATCAAAGGCTGTTCAAAAATAAATCGGATGAAGAAGAGGACGGTGAATGAAAGAATGAAGCAAAAGTGGATGTATCGATGTAACTCCTAATTGAACATTATTTTCTCGGTATTTAGGGGTGTGTGGGGGGGCAAGTGTTCTAGCGAAATAAATTATTAGAACATTTTTTTTTGTTTATTTGGTTATAAAAACAATTAAGATATGAATACCTGGTGCTACCAGATCAGGCTGTCTGAAGATACTGGCTTCCTGACTTAAAATGCACCAAACATTGATGTTATTATATTTTCCTTTCCCTTTGCAAAACTCAATCATGTTCTGCAAAGGCAAAAACAAAAACAACAATTTTCCTTGAGGCATAAAAATTTTACCAAAATGACTGGATTCAGCGTTAAATAACCCGAAAAGGACGTAAAACAAAACAACCAAACCAAACGCTATGAATAAATATTTGAAGATATAAAGAACCTGAAGCATAAAAACTTTCACCAAAATGACCGGATTCAGCGTTAAATAACCTAAAAAGGGTTGATATGCCGTTAAACAAAACAACCAAACCAAACACGATGAATAAATATTTGAAGATATAAAGAACTTGAAACATAAAAACTAATACCAAAATGACTGGATTTGGCATTAAATAACCCGAAAAGGGTTGATATGCCGTAAAACAAAACAACCAAATCAAACGCCATGAATAAATACTTGAACATATAAAGAACTTGAAGCATAAAAACTTATACCAAAATGACCGTATTCAGCATTAAATAACCCGAAAAGGGTTAACATGCCATAAAACAAAACGACCAAATGACTAAAATATAAATAACTATGTACCCAGCCATTATCAACGTCATTTTAGATGTAACCTTTATAACAAACGGTGAATCTCTGTAAGTTTCTACTACTGAAAAAATTATCAGGTCGGATAGAATATTTAATCGATGAAGTAGATTGGAATTTTCTTTTTTTTGCTAAAGAACATAGACTGAAAATGCTCCTATTTCACTAGCTCAGCAGACTCAAATACCGATTTGTCAGCTTAAATGCTATTTAGGTGTAACTTCTAAAATTGGGCTGACATAATTTTGTATATTAGATTAGACGATAGAAGAGAAGATAGAGAAGATGTCTATATAATGCATTTATTTATAAATCTTTCATTTCATTTTTTTGTGTAATTCATGAGTTGACATGAATCAAAAATCATTTGAATGGATTAAAAATATTTTTCCATTACCGATTCAAATTTCTGAAAAGAAAATGTCTTTTATGTTTTGATATCTGAATGATATTACAGCCAATATCACATATGCTATACATATTAGCAAATATACGCATTAGCTCACGTAAGCGACGTACTAGATGGGTGCTGTATCCGTATACAGGTGTGGCGATCCGTATACATATCCAGCCATGAGGAGAAAAAAAACATGACAAAGTTTTGGGGCTCAGAATTTGTCAGTGTTTCATTGGCTTTCATTTCACGACGAAGGGGATCGATTCCTTTGAAACCTTCATTCTTGCTGTAAACTCGTATACAACTCTCTTTCACTGCTGATATAACACCCTCTTTCTCATCTTATCTAATCATAAAAAAATTAAGAAAAATATGAATTTAGATAATACTGTTTCTGAATATTGATGGAAATTTTGGTTTAAATGTGTTTGTAGTTCAACAATTACATTGTCTAACCGGATCTATGGCGAAACGATATTGAGTTCACCATCTGCTGACGAAAGGATTTTTTTAATAAAGATTTCTGAAACATGTACACAAAAGATTTTGTTGACGTTGAATTTATGATTTATAGAAACATGATTCCATAATAGTGATTGTGTCATGAATTTTGTATTCTTCCAAGTTATATCTAGATATACATATATATATATATATATATATATACACATATATATGAGAAAGGAAGGATGAGGGTAATCCGACGTAATGGGAAATGAAAAAGGAAATACCAAAATATTTTTTTTTATGTATTCATTGACGTTTCGTCTTTATTTGTAAGACTTCCTCAGGATGATAATTTTAAGAAAAATGTCATGCAAGTACATAGAAATATTGGGTTGACATGATGGGTTGATGAAAAGAAGTAGTAGCCACTACTGGGTGCACAGGACCGAGGTCCGGGCTGAGAGAAGTCAGTGGCAGGAAATGAAATTAATGTAGATGGCTGTGAGTGAAAAAGTGGAGGGTGGGAGTGAATGAACTTAATGTGGATGGATGTGAGTGAAAAAGTGAAGGGGTGGGGAAAGAGGAGGGGAGGGGGGGGCTCTGTGTTTTTGGTGTGTAGCTAGTGTCATGGTTTCATTTCTCCAAATCTTTTCTAAAACCATGACACTACCTACACACCAAAAACACAGAGCCTCCCCCTCCCCTCCTCTTTCCCCACCCCTCACGTTCTTGATCTTTCATACTAAGTACTCACTATTTTCTTTCATACACAATATATATATATATATATATATATATATATATATATATCTTGTCACGACGGGACCTCCGTTGGGAACGACAGATTTACGAACGTGACAAAGATAATTAAAAGAAAAATAAAAGTCCGGGAATTTGGCTCATAGGATGATCCCAGGTTCTATAATCAATGACAGAACGTGAAGGGATGGGGATTTCTCCTGGGTAAGACCTCACAGGTTATGGGAGCAAGCAAAGCACGCATAAAGAACAACACGGACACCGAGACAAAATGTAAATAATATTTATTTATAAATACTAAAATAAGTTGTTGACGGCCGTTCACTCACTCCTCTCTCTCGTGCGGCTGTACTCAAACTGACCGTGATTCACCCATCCTCGCGCGGCGGTTAACATCCTATGCTTCTTCTTCTCCTTGGTCGTGTTGGCTGATGAAATCGGTTCTCGAATTTCGTCATGTATAAGTTTGGTGAAAACTGAATCCTATATATATATATATATATATATATACTACCGATGTCTTTCGCAGTTTCCTACGTTTAATTTCGATAGATCTCCCTTCATTTGTAACAATATATATATATATATATATAATATAGATAATAAAATAAAAACATGGTTATTGGAATATAATATGAACCTGACTTATATTTATATATATATCAGTCAGGTTCATATTATATTCCAATAAGTATGTTTTTATTTTATTATCTTTATTTTTATTTTTTCACATTTCAAAAAAACAACATTTCTGTGAGATATATTTTTTACGGTCCGTTTCATTTGTCTTGTGCCAAACATTTTTATTTCAATATATCTCACATGCTTAAAAATCTGAACAGGCCAAAATCACCAAATACCTTCATAACAAAAACTGCACTAATCACAGCCTCCAACACCATCAGACAACGAAATGGCTTCTACAATCTATCCCCCTTAATAAGCAAAATTATCTTGACCGAACAAAAACTAAACCTAGATCATGGCTAACCTTTCTTCTCTTCGTTCTCAATTGTACTTATATACAAGTCCCTGCATACACACTCACGCACAAACTCCTCCTCACACACATTTCCATTCACTACGAATCTAAACCACTTAACCACAAATCTAGACATCCTCCCATTGAACACAATCTAGACATTATCACAAATATTTAGATATTTAAACCCCTTTTGCCCTCAATTCAACTTCAAACTATCAACACTACCTGCACAAAACTACGTTTCACCTATTTCTCGCCAAAATTAATATCACTTTTCTCCTTCTCTTTCTTTTTCCTTCCCCTCATTGTCATATTCACAGCACATTTCAACACTTTCCTTCTAACTCACTTATATTCACACATTCCTGACATACCCTCCAAAAATTTCACATCTAACCACAACAAAATCTCCCCTCTCCCCCCCCTCACCCATCTCACCCTTTCGACTACTTCTTTCAAACTCTTACCCACCCACTCCGCCTACTTTCAAATTATTTTCATTTCTTCAAATCTTTTTCTAAAACTATGACACTACCTATATACCAAAGATACAGAGTTTCCCCCTCCCCTCCTCTTTTCCCCAGCCCCTCAAAATCCATGCTACACCTCACCCCGACAAAAACCTCAGCAGCCCCTCCCCTCTCTCCCACCCTAAAACAATTTCACTCACACTCCCACTCCTCCTCCTTTTTCACTCACAGCCATCCACATTCATTTCACTACTGACTTCGCTCAGCCCGGACCTTGGTCCAGCGCTCTCAGCAGCCACGGCTACTACTTTTTCTCATCAACCCACCATGTCAACCCAATATTTCGATGTACTTGCATGGCATTTTTCTTAAAATTATCATCCTGAGGAAGTCTTACAAATAAAGACGAAACGTTGATGAATATATAAAAAAATATCTCTTGGTTTTTCCTTTTTCATTTCCCACATCCATACATACATAAATTAATGAGTCACTACTTACTAAGGCACAAGAGCAACTCATTCACCCCCCCACTCCCCCCCCCCCCAAAAAAAAATCTGGTCTCTATCACAGTTGCCCCCTTAAGCTTCAGTGGGGTGAATTAAAAACATGGATAGAAAAGGCAGAATTTGATTTTTTTGTTTTTAATGGAAATCGCTCCAGACAAAGCATGAAGCCACTTGATGTAAGGAGCTAACAAGAACAAATATGATTATCACAAAGACAGGAGATGCCTATTGGCCATAGTCTTGAAAATACCAAGGTTATAGGTAGGAGGAAAACAGTCAGCAGGAAGAGAGTTCCACAAGCTTGCAATTTTTGGAAAGAAGCTACTGGAATAGGAAGCTGTATTACAATGACGTATCAAAACAGCGAATTGATGGAGACCACTAGACCATAGAGTTAAACGAGCTGGAACAAAAGAAGCAGGGGATATTTTTTCATATTGTATATTTATTTATGTATTTGTTTCTCTTATGCATTTTTTTCTTCTTGATTCATTCTATATTGTGAATATTTTGAATTTTTGAATATTTTGAATATTTTGAATATTTTAAATGTTTGATTTGTAATTAAATTTGCTGCCCTTTTGCTATTTCTGAAGTCCTTTCATTGATATTATCTTTTAGTACTGAAATCTGATGTTTTTTTTCTAAACAGACTTCTGTATGCGATGTTATAAAAGACCAGCTTGACTTTATTATATAGATATATATCACTCCTTCTTGTGATCTGGTGCTCTCTTAAGAATTCCCCACTTTATAATAGATTTTCCAATTGTATACATCCGTGATGTATTTCTTATATAGCCTATGACCTTCACTAAGAGGGCAGTAGTCCACATGCCAATTTTCAAGTAATTCTGTCCAGTGGTTTGGGTGAACATAAGACACAAAGATCAGGCAGACACACACACACACACAGAGTTACTATTTTATATATAGAGATTTTCCAATTGCATACATCCGTATGATAAAATGTTATTCTCTGTTCTTAATTATAAATATGATCAATAATATATTTTATTGAAAAATGTCAGCATTTTAACACCCTTCCTAGTCGGATGAAGTATTTTAGGAAAGGAATCAACTTAAATGTTATTGTTCTTAACATAAAACAACGTTCAACAGCGGAAAATGGCTAGTCAGAATCAAATATTGATTTTGTAGGACAAAATCTATCGATAACAAAGTCGAGAAATAGACCGTCTTGACTTTATTATATAGATATATATCACTTCTTCTTTGGATGTGGTGCTCTCTTAAAAATTCCCCACTTGATAATAGATTTTCCGATATTATACATCCGTATGATAAAGTGTTATTCTTTGTTCTTCATTGTGAATATGTCTAATAATATATTTTCTTTTTATTTTCAGGTAAGTGTTCATCTTTGAAAAAAAGAAACTTCTCAAAATCTTCTCCAGGTAAGAAAAGTAATTACTTTCAAATATGTATACACTTTCAAGGTGTAATCTCTATGAATATTTGAGTACATCACTTAGAGAATGCAAACCTCCACCAAGGTACAAAAATACCTCGCATTTGACCAGTTCTTTTGTAAATGAGTACAAACCCACATATATATATTTATTAATAATGGAGATTATGCATCTGTCTGTTTGTCTGAATCCAAAACTATACTATTTAAGACTATTGTACTTATTATGAAATAGTATAGTATATACTATTTTAGACTAATGTACTATTTTTAAATGATCAATTCAGAGGCATAGTGTGGTGTAGTATCTATTCTGTTGTCATGATACCATCTTCCCAGACATTACCTCCTCCTTTTTTGGGAGGTGTGGAGGTAGTGTAGTATCTGTTCTGCTTCCATGATACCATCTTCCCAGACATTACCTCCTCCTTTTTTGGGAGGTGTGGAGGTAGTGTAGTATCTGTTCTGCTTCCATGATACCATCTTCCCAGACATTACCTCCTCCTTTTTTGGGAGGTGTGGAGGTAGTGTAGTATCTGTTCTGCTTCCATGATACCATCTTCCCAGACATTACCTCCTCCTTTTTTGGGAGGTGTGGAGGTAGTGTAGTATCTGTTCTGCTTCCATGATACCATCTTCCCAGACATTACCTCCTCCATTTTTGAAAGGTGTGGAGGTAGTGTTCTGTT
>OY744549.1:49002944-49032977 GCA_963556195.1 Sepiola atlantica
AGGTACTTACTCTAACCCTTACCTTAACCCTAATCTGAAGAGAGGTACTTACTCTAACCCTACCCCTAATCTGAAGAGAGGTACTTACTCTAACCCTAACCCTAATCTGAAGAGAGGTACTTACTCTAACCCTAACCCTAATCTGAAGAGAGGTACTTACTCTAACCCTAACCCTAATCTGAAGAGAGGTACTTACTCTAACCCTAACCCTAATCTGAAGAGAGGTACTTACTCTAACCCTACCCCTAATCTGAAGAGAGGTACTTACTCTAACCCTACCCCTAATCTGAAGAGAGGTACTTACTCTAACCCTACCCCTAATCTGAAGAGAGGTACTTACTCTAACCCTAACCCTAATCTGAAGAGAGGTACTTACTCTAACCCTAACCCTAATCTGAAGAGACGTACTTACTCTAACCCTACCCCTAATCTGAAGAGAGGTACTTACTCTAACCCTACCCCTAATCTGAAGAGAGGTACTTACTCTAACCCTACCCCTAATCTGAAGAGAGGTACTTACTCTAACCCTAACCTGAAGAGACGTACTTACTCTAACCCTACCCCTAATCTGAAGAGAGGTACTTACTCTAACCCTAACCCTAACCCTAATCTGAAGAGAGGTACTTACATAAGAACTAGTTGCAAGCTTTTAATGGACCATTATTATTACGAGCTAAAAAAAATGTTCCTTCTGCTCGCTTTTTTTTTTGTTGCAAGTATATATATGACAAATGAACATGTACTACACTGTCCCCCTCCAAGGAGGAGGTAATGCCTGATAAGATGATCTCATGACAACAGAACAGATACTACACTACCTCCCCAAAGGAGGAGATAATATCATGACAACAGAACAGATACTGCACTACCTCCCCAAAGGAGGAGATGATCTCATGACAACAGAACAGATACTACACTACCTCCCCAAAGGAGGAGATAATATCATGACAACAGAACAGATACTACACTACCTCCCCAAAGGAGGAGATGATCTCATGACAACAGAACAGATACTACACTACCTCCCCAAAGGAGGAGATGATCTCATGACAACAGAACAGATACTACACTACCTCCCCAAAGGAGGAGATAATATCATGACAACAGAACAGATACTACACAACCTCCCCAAAGGATGAGATAATATCATGACTACAGAAACGATACTACACTACCTCCCCAAAGGAGGAGATGATCTCATGACAACAGAACAGATACTACACAACCTCCCCAAAGGAGGAGATAATATCATGACTACAGAAACGATACTACACTACCTCCCCAAGGAGAAGAGGATCTCATGACAACAGAACAGATACTACACAACCTCCCCAAAGGAGGAGATAATATCATGACTACAGAAACGATACTACACTACCTCCCCAAAGGAGGAGATGATCTCATGACAACAGAACAGATACTACACAACCTCCCCAAAGGAGGAGATAATATCATGACTACAGAAACGATACTACACTACCTCCCCAAAGGAGAAGATGATCTCATGACAACAGAACAGATACTACACAACCTCCCCAAAGGAGGAGATAATATCATGACTACAGAAACGATACTACACTACCTCCCCAAAGGAGGAGATGATCTCATGACAACAGAACAGATACTACACTACCTCCCCAAAGGAGGAGATGATCTCATGACAACAGAACAGATACTACACTACCTCCCCAAAGGAGGAGATAATATCATGACAACAGAACAGATACTACACTACCTTACCAAAGGAGGAGATGATCTCATGACAACAGAACAGATACTACACTACCTCCCCAAAGGAGGAGATAATATCATGACTACAGAACAGATACTACACTACCTCCCCAAAGGAGGAGATGATCTCATGACAACAGAACAGATACTACACTACCTCCCCAAAGGAGGAGGTAATATCATGACAACAGAACAGATACTACACTACCTCCCCAAAGGAGGAGATGATCTTATGACAACAGAACAGATACTACACTACCTCCCCAAAGGAGGAGATGATCTCATGACAACAGAACAGATACTACACTACCTCCCCAAAGGAGGAGATAATATCATGACAACAGAACAGATACTACACTACCTCCCCAAAGGAGGAGATGATCTCATGACAACAGAACAGATACTACACAACCTCCCCAAAGGAGGAGATAATATCATGACTACAGAAACGATACTACACTACCTCCCCAAGGAGAAGAGGATCTCATGACAACAGAACAGATACTACACAACCTCCCCAAAGGAGGAGATAATATCATGACTACAGAAACGATACTACACTACCTCCCCAAAGGAGGAGATGATCTCATGACAACAGAACAGATACTACACAACCTCCCCAAAGGAGGAGATAATATCATGACTACAGAAACGATACTACACTACCTCCCCAAAGGAGGAGATGATCTCATGACAACAGAACAGATACTACACAACCTCCCCAAAGGAGGAGATAATATCATGACTACAGAAACGATACTACACTACCTCCCCAAAGGAGGAGATGATCTCATGACAACAGAACAGATACTACACTACCTCCCCAAAGGAGGAGATAATATCATGACAACAGAACAGATACTACACTACCTCCCCAAAGGAGGAGATGATCTCATGACAACAGAACAGATACTACACTACCTCCCCAAAGGAGGAGATAATATCATGACTACAGAACAGATACTACACTACCTCCCCAAAGGAGGAGATGATCTCATGACAACAGAACAGATACTACACTACCTCCCCAAAGGAGGAGGTAATATCATGACAACAGAACAGATACTACACTACCTCCCCAAAGGAGGAGATGATCTTATGACAACAGAACAGATACTACACTACCTCCCCAAAGGAGGAGATGATCTCATGACAACAGAACAGATACTACACTACCTCCCCAAAGGAGGAGATAATATCATGACAACAGAACAGATACTACACTACCTCCCCAAAGGAGGAGATGATCTCATGACAACAGAACAGATACTACACTACCTCCCCAAAGGAGGAGATAATATCATGACAACAGAACAGATACTACACTACCTCCCCAAAGGAGGAGATAATATCATGACAACAGAACAGATACTACACTACCTCCCCAAAGGAGGAGATGATATCATGACTACAGAACAGATACTACACTACCTCCCCAAAGGAGGAGATGATCTCATGACAACAGAACAGATACTACACTACCTCCCCAAAGGAGGAGATGATATCATGACTACCTGAAAAGGTACTACACTACCTCCCCAAAGGAGGAGATGATCTCATGACAACAGAACAGATACTACACTACCTCCCCAAAGGAGGAGATGATATCATGACTACAGAACAGATACTACACTACCTCCCCAAAGGAGGAGATAATATCATGACAACAGAACAGATACTACACTACCTCCCCAAAGGAGGAGATGATATCATGACTACAGAACAGATACTACACTACCTCCCCAAAGGAGGAGATGATCTCATGACAACAGAAGAGATACTACACAACCTCCCCAAAGGAGGAGATAATATCATGACTACAGAAACGATACTACACTACCTCCCCAAGGAGAAGAGGATCTCATGACAACAGAACAGATACTACACAACCTCCCCAAAGGAGGAGATAATATCATGACTACAGAAACGATACTACACTACCTCCCCAAAGGAGGAGATGATCTCATGACAACAGAACAGATACTACACAACCTCCCCAAAGGAGGAGATAATATCATGACTACAGAAACGATACTACACTACCTCCCCAAAGGAGGAGATGATCTCATGACAACAGAACAGATACTACACAACCTCCCCAAAGGAGGAGATAATATCATGACTACAGAAACGATACTACACTACCTCCCCAAAGGAGGAGATGATCTCATGACAACAGAACAGATACTACACTACCTCCCCAAAGGAGGAGATGATCTCATGACAACAGAACAGATACTACACTACCTCCCCAAAGGAGGAGATAATATCATGACAACAGAACAGATACTACACTACCTCCCCAAAGGAGGAGATGATCTCATGACAACAGAACAGATACTACACTACCTCCCCAAAGGAGGAGATAATATCATGACTACAGAACAGATACTACACTACCTCCCCAAAGGAGGAGATGATCTCATGACAACAGAACAGATACTACACTACCTCCCCAAAGGAGGAGGTAATATCATGACAACAGAACAGATACTACACTACCTCCCCAAAGGAGGAGATGATCTTATGACAACAGAACAGATACTACACTACCTCCCCAAAGGAGGAGATGATCTCATGACAACAGAACAGATACTACACTACCTCCCCAAAGGAGGAGATAATATCATGACAACAGAACAGATACTACACTACCTCCCCAAAGGAGGAGATGATCTCATGACAACAGAACAGATACTACACTACCTCCCCAAAGGAGGAGATAATATCATGACAACAGAACAGATACTACACTACCTCCCCAAAGGAGGAGATAATATCATGACAACAGAACAGATACTACACTACCTCCCCAAAGGAGGAGATGATATCATGACTACAGAACAGATACTACACTACCTCCCCAAAGGAGGAGATGATCTCATGACAACAGAACAGATACTACACTACCTCCCCAAAGGAGGAGATAATATCATGACTACCTGAACAGATACTACACTACCTCCCCAAAGGAGGAGATGATCTCATGACAACAGAACAGATACTACACTACCTCCCCAAAGGAGGA
This sequence comes from Sepiola atlantica, assembly GCA_963556195.1. Taxonomy (NCBI): domain Eukaryota; kingdom Metazoa; phylum Mollusca; class Cephalopoda; order Sepiida; family Sepiolidae; genus Sepiola; species Sepiola atlantica. The sequence goes on from OY744549.1 coordinate 49,007,704, forward strand.
GATAATATCATGACTACAGAACAGATACTACACTACCTCCCCAAAGGAGGAGATAATATCATGACAACAGAACAGATACTACACTACCTCCCCAAAGGAGGAGATGATATCATGACTACAGAACAGATACTACACTACCTCCCCAAAGGAGGAGATGATCTCATGACAACAGAAGAGATACTACACAACCTCCCCAAAGGAGGAGATAATATCATGACTACAGAAACGATATTACACTACCTCCCCAAAGGAGGAGATGATCTCATGACAACAGAACAGATACTACACAACCTCCCCAAAGGAGGAGATAATATCATGACTACAGAAACGATACTACACTACCTCCCCAAAGGAGGAGATGATCTCATGACAACAGAACAGATACTACACTACCTCCCCAAAGGAGGAGATGATCTTATGACAACAGAACAGATACTACACTACCTCCCCAAAGGAGGAGATAATATCATGACAACAGAACAGATACTACACTACCTCCCCAAAGGAGGAGATGATCTCATGACAACAGAACAGATACTACACTACCTCCCCAAAGGAGGAGATAATATCATGACTACAGAACAGATACTACACTACCTCCCCAAAGGAGGAGATGATCTCATGACAACAGAACAGATACTACACTACCTCCCCAAAGGAGGAGGTAATATCATGACAACAGAACAGATACTACACTACCTCCCCAAAGGAGGAGATGATCTTATGACAACAGAACAGATACTACACTACCTCCCCAAAGGAGGAGATGATCTCATGACAACAGAACAGATACTACACTACCTCCCCAAAGGAGGAGATAATATCATGACAACAGAACAGATACTACACTACCTCCCCAAAGGAGGAGATGATCTCATGACAACAGAACAGATACTACACTACCTCCCCAAAGGAGGAGATAATATCATGACAACAGAACAGATACTACACTACCTCCCCAAAGGAGGAGATAATATCATGACAACAGAACAGATACTACACTACCTCCCCAAAGGAGGAGATGATATCATGACTACAGAACAGATACTACACTACCTCCCCAAAGGAGGAGATGATCTCATGACAACAGAACAGATACTACACTACCTCCCCAAAGGAGGAGATGATCTCATGACTACAGAACAGATACTACACTACCTCCCCAAAGGAGGAGATGATCTCATGACAACAGAACAGATACTACACTACCTCCCCAAAGGAGGAGGTAATATCATGACAACAGAACAGATACTACACTACCTCCCCAAAGGAGGAGATGATCTTATGACAACAGAACAGATACTACACTACCTCCCCAAAGGAGGAGATGATCTCATGACAACAGAACAGATACTACACTACCTCCCCAAAGGAGGAGATAATATCATGACAACAGAACAGATACTACACTACCTCCCCAAAGGAGGAGATGATCTCATGACAACAGAACAGATACTACACTACCTCCCCAAAGGAGGAGATAATATCATGAAAACAGAACAGATACTACACTACCTCCCCAAAGGAGGAGATAATATCATGACAACAGAACAGATACTACACTACCTCCCCAAAGGAGGAGATGATCTTATGACAACAGAACAGATACTACACTACCTCCCCAAAGGAGGAGATGATATCATGACTACAGAACAGATACTACACTACCTCCCCAAAGGAGGAGATGATCTCATGACAACAGAACAGATACTACACTACCTCCCCAAAGGAGGAGATGATATCATGACTACAGAACAGATACTACACTACCTCCCCAAAGGAGGAGATGATATCATGACTACAGAACAGATACTACACTACCTCCCCAAAGGAGGAGATGATCTCATGACAACAGAACAGATACTACACTACCTCCCCAAAGGAGGAGATGATATCATGACTACAGAACAGATACTACACTACCTCCCCAAAGGAGGAGATGATCTCATGACAACAGAACAGATACTACACTACCTCCCCAAAGGAGGAGATAATATCATGACTACAGAACAGATACTACACTACCTCCCCAAAGGAGATGATCTCATGACAACAGAACAGATACTACACTACCTCCCCAAAGGAGGAGATAATATCATGACTACAGAACAGATACTACACTACCTCCCCAAAGGAGGAGATAATATCATGACAACAGAACAGATACTACACTACCTCCCCAAAGGAGGAGATGATATCATGACTACAGAACAGATACTACACTACCTCCCCAAAGGAGGAGATGATCTCATGACAACAGAAGAGATACTACACAACCTCCCCAAAGGAGGAGATAATATCATGACTACAGAAACGATACTACACTACCTCCCCAAAGGAGGAGATGATCTCATGACAACAGAACAGATACTACACAACCTCCCCAAAGGAGGAGATAATATCATGACTACAGAAACGATACTACACTACCTCCCCAAAGGAGGAGATGATCTCATGACAACAGAACAGATACTACACTACCTCCCCAAAGGAGGAGATGATCTTATGACAACAGAACAGATACTACACTACCTCCCCAAAGGAGGAGATAATATCATGACAACAGAACAGATACTACACTACCTCCCCAAAGGAGGAGATGATCTCATGACAACAGAACAGATACTACACTACCTCCCCAAAGGAGGAGATAATATCATGACTACAGAACAGATACTACACTACCTCCCCAAAGGAGGAGATGATCTCATGACAACAGAACAGATACTACACTACCTCCCCAAAGGAGGAGGTAATATCATGACAACAGAACAGATACTACACTACCTCCCCAAAGGAGGAGATGATCTTATGACAACAGAACAGATACTACACTACCTCCCCAAAGGAGGAGATGATCTCATGACAACAGAACAGATACTACACTACCTCCCCAAAGGAGGAGATGATCTTATGACAACAGAACAGATACTACACTACCTCCCCAAAGGAGGAGATGATCTCATGACAACAGAACAGATACTACACTACCTCCCCAAAGGAGGAGATAATATCATGACAACAGAACAGATACTACACTACCTCCCCAAAGGAGGAGATAATATCATGACAACAGAACAGATACTACACTACCTCCCCAAAGGAGGAGATGATATCATGACTACAGAACAGATACTACACTACCTCCCCAAAGGAGGAGATGATCTCATGACAACAGAACAGATACTACACTACCTCCCCAAAGGAGGAGATAATATCATGACTACAGAACAGATACTACACTACCTCCCCAAAGGAGGAGATGATCTCATGACAACAGAACAGATACTACACTACCTCCCCAAAGGAGGAGATAATATCATGACTACAGAACAGATACTACACTACCTCCCCAAAGGAGGAGATAATATCATGACAACAGAACAGATACTACACTACCTCCCCAAAGGAGGAGATGATATCATGACTACAGAACAGATACTACACTACCTCCCCAAAGGAGGAGATGATCTCATGACAACAGAACAGATACTACACTACCTCCCCAAAGGAGGAGATAATATCATGACAACAGAACAGATACTACACTACCTCCCCAAAGGAGGAGATGATCTCATGACAACAGAACAGATACTACACTACCTCCCCAAAGGAGGAGATGATCTCATGACAACAGAACAGATACTACACTACCTCCCCAAAGGAGGAGATGATCTCATGACAACAGAACAGATACTACACTACCTCCCCAAAGGAGGAGATAATATCATGACAACAGAACAGATACTGCACTACCTCCCCAAAGGAGGAGATGATCTCATGACAACAGAACAGATACTACACTACCTCCCCAAAGGAGGAGATGATATCATGACAACAGAACAGATACTACACTACCTCCCCAAAGGAGGAGATAATATCATGACAACAGAACAGATACTACACTACCTCCCCAAAGGAGGAGATGATATCATGACTACAGAACAGATACTACACTACCTCCCCAAAGGAGGAGATGATCTCATGACAACAGAACAGATACTACACTACCTCCCCAAAGGAGGAGATGATCTCATGACTACAGAACAGATACTACACTACCTCCCCAAAGGAGGAGATGATCTCATGACAACAGAACAGATACTACACTACCTCCCCAAAGGAGGAGGTAATATCATGACAACAGAACAGATACTACACTACCTCCCCAAAGGAGGAGATGATCTTATGACAACAGAACAGATACTACACTACCTCCCCAAAGGAGGAGATGATCTCATGACAACAGAACAGATACTACACTACCTCCCCAAAGGAGGAGATAATATCATGACAACAGAACAGATACTACACTACCTCCCCAAAGGAGGAGATGATCTCATGACAACAGAACAGATACTACACTACCTCCCCAAAGGAGGAGATAATATCATGACAACAGAACAGATACTACACTACCTCCCCAAAGGAGGAGATAATATCATGACAACAGAACAGATACTACACTACCTCCCCAAAGGAGGAGATGATATCATGACTACAGAACAGATACTACACTACCTCCCCAAAGGAGGAGATGATCTCATGACAACAGAACAGATACTACACTACCTCCCCAAAGGAGGAGATAATATCATGACTACAGAACAGATACTACACTACCTCCCCAAAGGAGGAGATGATCTCATGACAACAGAACAGATACTACACTACCTCCCCAAAGGAGGAGATAATATCATGACTACAGAACAGATACTACACTACCTCCCCAAAGGAGGAGATAATATCATGACAACAGAACAGATACTACACTACCTCCCCAAAGGAGGAGATGATATCATGACTACAGAACAGATACTACACTACCTCCCCAAAGGAGGAGATGATCTCATGACAACAGAAGAGATACTACACAACCTCCCCAAAGGAGGAGATAATATCATGACTACAGAAACGATACTACACTACCTCCCCAAAGGAGGAGATGATCTCATGACAACAGAACAGATACTACACAACCTCCCCAAAGGAGGAGATAATATCATGACTACAGAAACGATACTACACTACCTCCCCAAAGGAGGAGATGATCTCATGACAACAGAACAGATACTACACTACCTCCCCAAAGGAGGAGATGATCTTATGACAACAGAACAGATACTACACTACCTCCCCAAAGGAGGAGATAATATCATGACAACAGAACAGATACTACACTACCTCCCCAAAGGAGGAGATGATCTCATGACAACAGAACAGATACTACACTACCTCCCCAAAGGAGGAGATAATATCATGACTACCGAACAGATACTACACTACCTCCCCAAAGGAGGAGATGATCTCATGACAACAGAACAGATACTACACTACCTCCCCAAAGGAGGAGGTAATATCATGACAACAGAACAGATACTACACTACCTCCCCAAAGGAGGAGATGATCTTATGACAACAGAACAGATACTACACTACCTCCCCAAAGGAGGAGATGATCTCATGACAACAGAACAGATACTACACTACCTCCCCAAAGGAGGAGATGATCTTATGACAACAGAACAGATACTACACTACCTCCCCAAAGGAGGAGATGATCTCATGACAACAGAACAGATACTACACTACCTCCCCAAAGGAGGAGATAATATCATGACAACAGAACAGATACTACACTACCTCCCCAAAGGAGGAGATAATATCATGACAACAGAACAGATACTACACTACCTCCCCAAAGGAGGAGATGATATCATGACTACAGAACAGATACTACACTACCTCCCCAAAGGAGGAGATGATCTCATGACAACAGAACAGATACTACACTACCTCCCCAAAGGAGGAGATAATATCATGACTACAGAACAGATACTACACTACCTCCCCAAAGGAGGAGATGATCTCATGACAACAGAACAGATACTACACTACCTCCCCAAAGGAGGAGATAATATCATGACTACAGAACAGATACTACACTACCTCCCCAAAGGAGGAGATAATATCATGACAACAGAACAGATACTACACTACCTCCCCAAAGGAGGAGATGATATCATGACTACAGAACAGATACTACACTACCTCCCCAAAGGAGGAGATGATCTCATGACAACAGAACAGATACTACACTACCTCCCCAAAGGAGGAGATAATATCATGACAACAGAACAGATACTACACTACCTCCCCAAAGGAGGAGATGATCTCATGACAACAGAACAGATACTACACTACCTCCCCAAAGGAGGAGATGATCTCATGACAACAGAACAGATACTACACTACCTCCCCAAAGGAGGAGATGATCTCATGACAACAGAACAGATACTACACTACCTCCCCAAAGGAGGAGATAATATCATGACAACAGAACAGATACTGCACTACCTCCCCAAAGGAGGAGATGATCTCATGACAACAGAACAGATACTACACTACCTCCCCAAAGGAGGAGATGATATCATGACAACAGAACAGATACTACACTACCTCCCCAAAGGAGGAGATGATATCATGACTACAGAATAGATACTACACTACCTCCCCAAAGGAGGAGATAATATCATGACAACAGAACAGATACTACACTACCTCCCCAAAGGAGGAGATGATATCATGACTACAGAACAGATACTACACTACCTCCCCAAAGGAGGAGATGATCTCATGACAACAGAACAGATACTACACTACCTCCCCAAAGGAGGAGATAATATCATGACAACAGAACAGATACTACACTACCTCCCCAAAGGAGGAGATGATCTCATGACAACAGAACAGATACTACACTACCTCCCCAAAGGAGGAGATGATCTCATGACAACAGAACAGATACTACACTACCTCCCTAAAGGAGGAGATGATCTCATGACAACAGAACAGATACTACACTACCTCCGCAAAGGAGGCGATAATATCATGACAACAGAACAGATACTACACTACCTCCCCAAAGGAGGAGATGATCTCATGACAACAGAACAGATACTACACTACCTCCCCAAAGGAGGAGATGATATCATGACTACAGAACAGATACTACACTACCTCCCCAAAGGAGGAGATAATATCATGACAACAGAACAGATACTACACTACCTCCCCAAAGGAGGAGATGATATCATGACTACAGAACAGATACTACACTACCTCCCCAAAGGAGGAGATGATCTCATGACAACAGAACAGATACTACACCCCCACCCACACACAAAATAAAAAAATGTAATCCATGGGAGAGTGGTATCATGACCACAGAACAGATACTACATAACTACCCCCTCCCTAAAAACGAGAAGGTAATGCCTGGAAGGATGGTGTCACGACGAACAAACACATACTAAATTCCCCATCTCCACAAAAAAGAGGAGGTAATGCCTGGGAAGATGGTATTTCAATAAACAGAACCGATACTACACTAGCCTCACCCCCTCGAATTGAGCATTTAAACTATACTTTTACCGACATATATCAAATCTCCATCATTAATCAGTAAAAGCATACCATAGAAGATGATGCCAAGTCTGCCGCAAAAAAAGGTAGGCTCCCTTTACCGGGCTAGAAAACTTCTCTCATCTGCCAGTATCTATAAAGCCACCATTCGCCTGTGCATGGAGTACTGTTGCCACGTCTCGGCTGGTGCACCAACCTTAAGCTTTGAACGGGTTAACAAAAAATCATTTCTAACTTAATAAGTCTCACACTGTCTGCCAAACTCCAGCCACTGTCGCATCACTTTAGTTGTACCTACTCAACGGAACTACCCCCTGACCTACCCGACTAGCAGCAAAATCACGCCCCTTCGCTGTAGAGGGTTCTAGATGTCGGAAGATTTTCTACTTTGATAGTTTCCTTCCTCGGATCAGCTTGCCTTTGGAATTCCATTTCCTGCTCCCTGTTTCCCAGACCGTACAAACATGCAAAAATTTAAATGTAATGTGAACAAACATCTTGACTATAGTTTTGGCTTCGGATACAAAATCTCCATTAGTAATGGATTAGTTACTAATTGATATCCGTGTTACACATTAGAATCTGTGTTACACATTAGTATTTGTGTTACACATTAGAATCTGTGTTACACATTAGTATTTGTGTTACACATTAGTATCTGAGTTACACATTAGTATCTGAGTTACACATTAGTATCTGTGTTGCACATTAGTATCTGTGTTACACATTAGTATCTGAGTTACACATTAGTATCTGAGTTACTCATTAGTATCTGAGTTATACATTAGTATCTGAGTTACACATTAGTATCTGTGTTACACATTAGTATCTGTGTTACACATTAGTATCTGAGTTACACATTAGTATCTGAGTTACACATTAGTATCTGTGTTACACATTAATATATGTACACACATTAGTATCTGAGTTACACATTAGTATCTGTGTTACACATTAGTATCTACGTCTTCAAAATGATATGAATCTGTTCTTCCTAACATTTGACGTTTAAATTAATTAAAAATATTTTATACTTTTTAAATATTTTAAATTAATTTAAAATATTTTATACTTTTTAAATATTTTAAATTAATTAAAAATATTTGATACTTTTTAAATATTTTAAATTAATTAAAAATATTTTATACTTTTTTAAATATTTTAAATTAATTAAAAATATTTTATACTTTTTTAAATATTTTAAATTAATTAAAAATATTTTATACTTTTTTAAATATTTTAAATTAATTAAAAATATTTTATACTTTTTTAAATATTTTAAATTAATTAAAAATATTTTATACTTTTTTAAATATTTTAAATTAATTAAAAATATTTTATACTTTTTTAAATATTTTAAATTAATTAAAAATATTTTTGAGCTTTTACAATTCCTTTATGTTATAAAATTAACATTTTAAATATAAAAACTTTAACTATATTTATATATATATATATATATATATATATATATATATATATATATTCCCGAAACAGTTTTTCATGGTAAACAACTGATGATCGCTTAAAATAGTGTTAGAAACTAACTAATATAATAACTGTAAAAAATAAATTGACTTACATGAGTGATTTTCCACTGGAAGACTTGAGACTATAAGTTTTTTCTTTTGTTTTTGTTTTTTTTTTATATATTTTTTTTTTTTATATATAGTTTTAATGGTAGAGAAACTTCCGAGACTATATATATATATATATATATAGTGATTATTTAAATTCTAATGACCAAAATCCAGTCTTTACTCATATAATTTATTTTTTGACGATGGTCCTTCAATTATTTCGCAACGAGTAATATGCTACAACTATACGCAATTACTCGCTGTTCTTCAGAAACCACAATGAAAGGCATTTACACGATGCTATATCGAGCATAAAGTCCATGGAAAAAAAACAACAGAAAGCATACAACACTAACGCGTGTGACCCCCCCCCCTCCTCTCCGGCAATAGGATAAGAAAATTCCAATCCGGTCGCCATTTTGAAATCGCACAAAGCTGCATCTTCAAATAGCTATGGGAAACAATAACAAGAACTGAAAAATACCAGCTGAAATAGCAAGTGGTTAATTAACGTTTGAGATTAAGGGTTAGGGTTATTATTATTAAAATCATAGTGTAAGATAAAATCTGAACATACGGTTTATGGTAGTGAATTCAACTTTCCTCTTATGTAAGTAAGAGTTTTTTTAACCCAGTTACCACTCGATGCTAACTTGTTTATATATTTTTTCATTTTTATTAACTTCATATGTATATATATATATATATATAGAGAGAGAGAGAGAGAGAGATAGAAGAAATAAGAGTGATAAATATGCGACGATTGTCCAAATTTATTTCAAATTTCAATTGTTCAATGCAAGGTGTATTCAGTAATAAACTAGTGTTTATTCTTTCCTTTAGCCAAGGCTTTTCAAAGATCGAAATCGTATCATCAGAGGAGAAATACAGACGGAAACTCCTATATATATATATATATATATATATATATATATATATATATATATATATATAATGAATGAAACGCATGTGTATGTGGATAATAATTTAAAATATTTGTTACAATATTGTTTATAGCCCCTTTAATGGAATTATTAGGCTGTCAAAATTTAATGCGTAATGCTAAGTTCTGTCCTAACGGGTCGTTGAACACTGTTTATAACAGCCTTCTATATATGTCTGCTTGCATAGATATAAATAGACCTTAATTCTCTTCCTTTCACCGTGGTTGTTATCTTGGTCACATCGTCCTAGGCGCTCAGACAAAAAAAAAGAAGTTAACATGTTGACTTGGGTCTGATGGTTTCGAATTGTGTGACCGCCAGAACAATCATTCTCCATGCTGATAATTCCCGGAAAAGTATGAAACACATATCTATGTAGATAAGAATTTTAAAAATATTTATCATAATATTGTATGAATGTATGTATAAATTCCCGAAACAGATTTTCATGGTAAACAACTGATGATCCCTTAAATAATGTTAGAAGCAAACTAATATAATAACTGAAAAAGTTAAATTGACTTACAAGAGTGATTTTCCACTGAACGACTTGGGACTTATGGTTTTTTTTTTTTGTTTTTTTTTAATATAGTTTTAATGGTTGAGAAACTTCCAAGATTTTTTTTGACCGGTTTCGTTCGTGGGAAACGTCTCATCCCATGTGTGTGCCTTCAATATAAAATAAAATTATTTTCTGTATTCTTCATTTTCTGAAGACGTTCCCCACGAACGAAACCGGTCAAAAAAATCTCTTGTTTTTGTTTTTCTCCTGCATTTTGACTTGTTTTCCGTCTGTCATCTTTTCACACATTTTGTCCATCACGACACTTCATTTTTCATGAACTATCGTGTACCTTACCCCATATATATATATATATATATATATATAATGTGTATGTATATCTAGGCAGCACCTTCTCTTGCAGGCAAGAGACAACTTATGTCTGGATATCCTTTGGTAGATCCTTTCAATAGTCCAAATCAGAATCTTAGTTTCGGAGGGGAATTGGCCGATGAATTTGCCATAGTTTAGATTTGTGTCCCAAGTACTTTCAGACCCATCCGGGTCCATCTTCAGGGGAATTCTCAAATATCCGACTCCAACTCCCTATTTTTACACTTCAGTTGTCTTTCCCGGTAAATTTTACATAAGAATACAATTTTAGATTTTATGTAGATTCTCTAACCGTTCTTTCTATAGGAGGCACACACATACTCACAGACATTGAGTTTTATATATAGAGATATCATATATATATATATATATATATATCTTCATTCTATGCAACATGGTGAATTAATCCAAAACCATAATTCTTTATTTCTGTTCTTCGATGAGTTTTTTTCCATCACTCATTTTACACACAAAAGTAATTTATTCAAATTTAATGTTCATTTCTATCACTTACACGCGTTTCATGGCAAAAATCGGATAAGTGTATTTTTTTTATTAATTAGTCCAATTTTGTCAATCTTCAGAGGGTTGCAGTATATATTGTTGAGTAGCAAAAAACATGTCATAACAAAAACACGGAAATCCGGTGAAAATCCAAGTTGTTTTCTGAAGAAAATTCGGCAAACTGAAGTATATAAAAGCAAAACACTCATTTGTGGAAAAGGTGATCACTTCAGAAAATAGAAAAAAACTAAACTAAAACCTAAAACAGAATTACAAGTTAAAAATAAACAGGGATGGGCCACCCTATAGAAAACAAAACAATAGAATAGGAAATAGGAAGAAAAATCAACCGAACCTTTGTTTGTAAGAAGCCCAACGATTGGCTAATAGAATAACAAAGAATCTGATTGCTTAACTAGCTAGACTAAACAACACGTGTATATATATATAAAAACACCCAGCAACACAAACTCTGTGCATTTTAGCCTGACAATTCCCTACGGGGATGAAACGCGGAAGCCTCTGTGTAGCTTAATTGTCATGAATATATCTTCATAACTTACTATATATATATATATATATATATATGGTAAGTCAATGAAAATTTATTAGACCTGCAAATGGAAGCAAATCAATATCTTCAGTGGTTCAAAACAAGGAGCAGTTTAGTTAATAAAAACATTTATTTTTCCTTCTCTTTCATTCCTTAAACCAGGCTTTTCAAAGATTAAAATCTTATCATCAGAGGAGATTAATGATTGATAAGTTGACAGAATAAAACTGTCAAAGTTCTAAATTTGAAAGAGTTTTTTTTTTTAATTTTAAAGTTCAAACGCGTATGAAAGTCACCAATAACGAAATCCAATAACGAAATCCAAATTTTCATATATATATATATATATATATATATATATATATATATACTGGTTGATTATACTCCAAAGACCAAAAAATCAGTCCACAATCATAATTTTTAATTTATGTTTTTATTTCTTTATTTCGGCGAATACGTATATTTTTTCATTTGTCTTATGCACGTTTCACAACCCGGTAAGAAAAAAAAAGTAGTCTTTGGTTTACCAGCCTGCTCTTCAGAGACAATCATTTAACAAAAAACAAAAAGACGCACACAATACCTAAAATAGGAAGGAAAGTGATCTAAACACATAAAAAAAAAACCCGATTCTCAACCATTCGCCGAAATAAAAAATTCTTTAAAAAAATAAAAAATGATTGTGGACTGATTTTTTGATTATTGGAATGCAAGCAACCGGAAACTTCATTTTTGAAACAATTTGGATCGTATTGTAAGGGATATATACCTGAAAAATATATATTTTTATATAAACTCAAATACACACCGATACACACCGCTCTAGCGTTGAACGCTTTCGACAACAATGATGCTTGCCCCCCCTCCACCTCTTGAGTAAGTGTACGTTAATTTCAATTACTGTGTGTGGCGATTTCTCGCGACCGCGTGGGCATAGACTGTGTTCGAGCCCATGCGACCGCCTGCCACCGCCACTCCTGCACTAATAAGGGTAAAAAACACTTTAATATTTAAAATATTTACACTATATACATATATATATATATATATATATATATATATATATAAACAACGGTATGAAGATCATTTCCACATGCACACACAAACATATATCTATATATACACACGTGTGTATATATATAGAGATATGTTTGCGTGTGGCTGTGTGTGTATATATATAGATATATTTGTGTGTGCGTGTGGCTGTGTGAGTGTATATATATATATAGATATGTTTGTGCGTGTGGCTGTGTGCGTGTATATATATATATATATATAGATATATGTTTGTGTGTGCGTGTGTATATATATATATAGATATATGTTTGTATGTGTGTGTGCATATATATATATATAGATATGTTTGTGTGTGCGTGTATATATATATATATATACATATATGTTTGTGTGTGAGTGTATATATATATAGATATGTTTGTGTGTGCGTGTGTATATATATAGATATATGTTTGTGTGTGCGTGTGTATATATATAGATATATGTTTGTGTGTGCGTGTGTATATATATAGATATGTTTGTGTAGCTGTGTGCATGTATATATATAGATATGTGGCTGTGTGCGTGTATATATATATATATATAGATATGTTTGTGTGTGCGTGTATATATATATATATATACATATATGTTTGTGTGTGAGTGTATATATATATAGATATGTTTGTGTGTGCGTGTGTATATATATAGATATGTTTGTGTGTGCGTGTGTATATATATATATATACATATATGTTTGTGTGTGAGTGTATATATATATAGATGTTTGTGTGTGAGTGTATATATATATAGATATGTTTGTGTGTGCGTGTGTATATATATAGATATATGTTTGTGTGTGCGTGTGTATATATAGATATATGTTTGTGTGGCTGTGTGCATGTATATATATAGATATGTGTGCGTGTGACTGTGTGCGTGTATATATATATATATATATAGATATGTTTGTGTGTGCGTGTGGCAATGATCTTTATACCGTTGTTTGTCTTTGAAGGCAAACAATAATTTCCTTCCTGCTATTTTTTTTTCCTCTTTCCGATTGGGTTGCCCCAATGTTTTCCTCACCTGCCTCAACAGACTGCCATTCCCAGCATACAGAGTGGAACCATTGCCAATTCCCCAGACATCGGCAGGTGAAATTTCTTCGCGAGTCTGCACAAAGCCGCACCTAGTGAACCCTCAGAATAGGTAGCGAGCGTGTGCTGAGGGAGGGCGCGTGGTGGGGGAGATAGGTGAGCAACCCATTTTGATCGACTCGGAAATGGAAAACACGCAAGTCTAACGCGGCAGACAATGTCGATCTTGCCAACAATTATGAACGAATGCTTTCCTGCGTATATAGTTCACTCGACGGGAGAAAAAATAAATGGCTCGGTGAGCGAATATGTGACTATTATGAAGCTGAAGAATTGCGAACAGAAGGTTGCAGCCATTTTTTTATTTCAGCCCCCCCCCCCCCGTTCTCTTTACGTAGCTGTTTATTTCTAGTATTTTCTAGTTTTGTACTGATGAGCTTAGCAAGGCCAAAAGCCACTCGAGGATAAGGGTTAATGAGATTGTATGTTGGACGATGAACAATACTATGAGAGGATTGGAAACGATGAGTTTAAGTTTCCTGTTCTGCACACACATCCCTATATTGCTAAGATTTAATCTTCCTCTGAGGTCATCTGATCTAAGCCCGTCTTTAAGACTCGCATTACACATCCCTATCATATCATTCTCGTAATGCAACACATGTCATGAATCTTCATACATTGTCACATCTTGTTCTGTGGATGTAGATATTTGATCAAATATGTGAAAAAGTAAGAAAATTTTAAAACTGCGTCATCATCGGTTTAACGTCCGTTTTACATGCTGGCACGTGTTTGACGGCTTTTAGAAATGGACTTCAAACTAACCTTGTTTTATTTTCTGAATGTTAATTAATGTTGTGATCTGCAGACTACGGTGGCCCAATAAGACGTCCAACTTCACTAGAATTCAGTTACGACTTTTGTTGTGCGAATTTGTCCATTGTAATCGCGAAAGGTTAGGGTTAGGATGAGAGTTAGGGTTAGAGTTAGGGTTAAGGTTAGGGTTAAGATGAGAGTTAGGGTTAAGATGAGAGTTAGAGTTAAGATGAGAGTTAGGGTTAGGGTTAAGATGAGAGTTAGGGTTAGGGTTAGAGTTAGGGTTACGATGAAAGTTAGGGTTAAGGTTAGGGTTAGGATGAGAGGTAGGGTTAAGATGAGAGTTAGGGTTAGGGTTAGAGTTAGGGTTACGATGAAAGTTAGGGTTAAGGTTAGGGTTAAGATTAGGATGAGAGATAGGGTTCAGGTTAAGAGTTAAGGTTAGGGTTAGGATGAGAGTTAGGGTTAAGATGAGAGTTAGGGTTAGGGTTAAGGTTAGGGTTAGGATGAGAGTTAGGGTTAGGGTTAAGGTTAGGGTTAAGATGAAAGTTAGGGTTAGAGTTAGGGTTAAGATTAGGATGAGAGATAGGGTTCAGGTTAAGAGTTAAGGTTAGGGTTAGGATGAGAGTTAGGGTTAAGATGAGAGTTAGGGTTAGGGTTAAGGTTAGGGTTAGGATGAGAGTTAGGGTTAGGGTTAAGGTTAGGTTAAGATGAAAGTTAGGGTTAGAGTTAGGGTTAAGGTTAGGGTTAAGATTAGGATGAGAGATAGGGTTCAGGTTAAGAGTTAGGTTAGGGTTAGGATGAGAGTTAGGGTTAAGATGAGAGTTAGGGTTAGGGTTAAGGTTAGGGTTAGGATGAGAGTTAGGGTTAGGGTTAAGGTTAGGGTTAAGATGAAAGTTAGGGTTAGAGTTAGGGTTAAGATTAGGATGAGAGATAGGGTTCAGGTTAAGAGTTAAGGTTAGGGTTAGGATGAGAGTTAGGGTTAAGATGAGAGTTAGGGTTAGGGTTAAGGTTAGGGTTAGGATGAGAGTTAGGGTTAGGGTTAAGGTTAGGGTTAAGATGAAAGTTAGGGTTAGAGTTAGGGTTAAGGTTAGGGTTAAGATTAGGATGAGAGATAGGGTTCAGGTTAAGAGTTAAGGTTAGGGTTAGGATGAGAGTTAGGGTTAAGATGAGTTAGGGTTAAGAGTTACGGTTAGGGTTCGGATGAGAGTTAGAGTTAGGGTTATGGTTAAGATGAGAGTTAGGGTTAGGTTTAATTCCACAAGCATAGGATAAATTTGATCAAATAAAATACTTTATTAGTCTTGGCTATTAGCTCTTCCATAGAAGGGAAACTATTTCCAAGATATAGCCACCCCCCCCTTAATCCCCACTATTACAGATCCTTCTCCATGTTTAACAGTTATAAGAAGGCAGGGTGCAAAAAATCCTCTCTTGGCCTTTTGAAAGCATTGGTGATCTTTTAAGTAGGATTTAAACCATGGAGTGAATGTGGTATTATGGTGATAGCGTCTAGCTTAGAGTAGGCAAAAGTTTATGTTGTCAAGAATGACACTGGACCCACCCCACCCCCCCCACCCCCACCCCCAAAAAAATGAGGCGTCATGCCTAAGCCAAATGGGTTTGTAATTATTTTTATTTGTCTAAATAAATTGGCCTTTTGGCTAAGATCAGAGTGTAGTATCTGTTCCGATGGATACTACACTCTATAGACAGGTACCGTCTTGGCCTTCAGGTCTTGATTCCAAAGAGGGGAGGCAAGCCTGGGAGGGTGTACCGGAATGGCCCAGTTTCTGTTGGACTGATTGTCGAGAACGAATCCTCGACTGACATTACCTTACCCCATCTCGACGTCCTCCATCAACCGAAGTTAAGGAGAGACTGATCGGGCTGGGTTTCTATCCTGGCAATCTCTGTACATATCTTTTCTTCAATATATATTGTTCACCTGACCCCGTGTTCCGTGTCTTAATTTTGGCCCTTAAACAGGGTCACAACAAAATTAAAGATAACAAAAAAAAATATTTTTGCTGCCCTACGATACATGAACACCTTTTTATTTTTTTTCTAGGCAGTAATCTTGCAAACAAATCTTGTCTGCATCTGTAAATATATAATTACCTCACTTTACTGGCACTCTCCAGTTGACAATCGTTTAGTCAGAAAGTATTTTTAGCTGTTAACACATCACTCGGTAAAAGTACAGAATAGTTAACACTATAACTTGTGAACAATGGATTTACTATTGTAATTAATATAAAACAAAGTTTAAAATATATATACGTAAAAGGATAATTTAGAAATAAAACAATCACAACGCATTCAGAACCAATGAAAAATAAAATGATTTTGAAAAATAAAATGATTTTGAAAAATAAAATGATTTATTCAAATAAATTAATTATCACAGAAAGAAGAAGAAAAAAAATAGAAAAATATGTAAATGGAAGGAAAAAAAAAACATGAAACAAGAGAAATAAAATTTTTAGAATTAAATGACAGTTTTACACTGGGTAAAATTCAGTAATTTGTTTAAAAATTAATCTGTGCGCTTGCAAGAAGTCTATTAGTTGTGCATATTTTGCAAGTTCAGAGTTTTAAAATCCATTTTAAGATAAAACCGTGGTTGAAAACTTGTGAGTTATCTCCCCCTTATTTGACTCTTCAAAATTAAAGATAAAACATTTTTTTTTGGGGGGGGGGGGGGGGGGGGCCTACGATACATATAGATATGCTCCGATGAATTGGCTACTCTGGTGTCCCCTCGACGTAAATTCACTAGACCAACTCGACAATCAACTGTTGTGTTGTCGCCGGTCGAGGATGGCTTGGATTAAGAACAAACAGAGACGAAGAGTAAATGAACAAAAACTTTATTCACATAGGACGCCATTACAAGTGGGGACAGGAAGTGGGGACAGGCTAAGGGCAGATAATTACCGCAAGTTTAAAGGTAAACAAATCAGCTATGACATACATAAAGTAAATCCCATCCATTCACTGTGGAGGTCCCCAGATGCCGGAGAGCTTTCTACTCAAATAGCTTCTTTCCTCGTGCTGCTGGCCTCTGAACCTCCCTCGCTGCCCCCTGAGAAATTAACAAAACAGTAGAGTCAAATTCCTCTTACCTCGGCGTATAGCTGTGCGCACGTGTGTATTTTCCGGGGACGATTGTAATGTCACCTAAACCTGACAAATATAACTATAAAGTGTGATTTTCACTGAAAAAACATTCTTGTGTCCTTGAATCCCACTTCTGACACCATGTTGTGTTGTCGCTGGTCGAGGATGGCTTGGATTAAGAACAAACAGAGACGGAGAGTAAATGAACAAAAACTTTATTTACATAGGACGCCATTACAAGTGGGAACAGGAAGTGGGGACAGTCTAAGGGCAGATAATTACCGGAAGTTTAAAAAGGTAAACAAATCAGCTATGACGTACTGATACATCTCTCTTCTTTAAGTTAAACAAGGAGGGTGTGATTTTTTTATTTGATTTTTAAAAATTATTTAATTTTTTTTTAAGCATTACAAGTCCAAATATGTTGTGAGCAGAGTTTGTGCATTATGTACTGGTGTAGGGTATGTAGGTTCTGATTGGCTGTTCGTACAGTGTTGGCTAGATGGAGAGATCACACCACGGTCGCTCGGGTATACACGCATCCCATCACTAATGGGTGGTGCATTGGTATCAACTGTTATAGTGGGTGTTTGTGTCTATTGTTATATAGACTTTCAGTCAACTCCGCTCTTGCAGGCCTAAGGAAGTGTCTGATTCTTCGATAAATACTACCATCTGCGGATTCTACAAGGTATGACCTTGTCTCTGCAGTGGTTTGTGTGACTGTTCCAGGTTTCCACAACTTGGTTTTCTCATCTTGGATGTGGACTTGCTGACCTGCCTGCAATGGTGGATGGCGGTGGCTATTCCGTTGGTTATACCGGTTCTTTGTCTTGTCTTTGTTCCATTGGTTTGCTCATCTCCGAGCTGTTGCTTAGAGACTAGTGGTGTTCGGATGGGCCTCCCGTTGAGGAGTTCGGCTGAAGATTTAAGGTTGGTTGAAAGCGGTGTAGCTTTATATGACATCATTGCCAAATGGCAATCATTGCCAGTCTCTCGGGCCTTCAGAATTAGTTTCTTGCATACGCCAACCATCCTTTCTGCTAACCCATTGGGTTGAGGGTAATGTGGTGATGATGTTGTGTTCTCTGCAAAGTTGGCAAGTTCCGTACTTGTGTACTGAGGCCCATTGTCACTATAGACAACTTCAGGAACACCTTGTTCCTCAAATATTTGTTTCATCTGCTTGATCATTGCAGCAGATGTTGTTGACTGCAGGCGTCGTACAAATGGACTGCGGCTATATTGGTCTACCACTAAAAGGTACTCATTTCCTTCCATTGTGAAGAGATCTGTGCTGATATACTGCCATGGGTAAGAAGGGGTTTCATGTTGAAGCAATGTTTCTGATGGGATACTTGGTTGATACTTTTGACATGTGGGACATCTTGCAACCATATCCTCAATGTCCTCATTTATCATTTAGCAGTTCTGGCCCGCAGCCGGATTTTTTCTACTCCCTGATGTGATAAGTGCAGTTGTTGCAGAACATCTGGTTGGAGTGAAGCGGGTATGATTATTTTGTTGCCTTTCAGTAGGACACCGTCTTGGATCCCAACTGTATCCCTAAAATTCCAGTATGAGAGTAAGCAACTGGGGCAACCGGAGCGATCTAATGGCCATCCGCTCATCACAGTGTTGATGAGCTCTCTTAGAGTTGAATCCTTCATGGTTTCCAGCTTAATGTCTTGTAGGCGAGTTGGTGATGCACTTAGCTGAGTGTTCATTATGTGGATGTTGAGGTCGATGCCTTCAATGTGATTGCCTGGTCTGGGTGACAAAGTGATCGCTAATCTCCTGCTCTTCGACACCAGTTCACAAAAGGAGGTAATTTACTTTCATGTCGTCGTCCACGTCACGAAGTGGTCCACCAAAATATAATGTGGCCTGACGTAAAAAAAATGTCCATTTCTTTTCCCAAGTTGGGACTGGACCAGTCTATCCTTGGTGCTAAGGTATGGGGGGTGTCCATGATGAGAAATTAACAAAACAGTAGAGTTAAATTCCTCTTACCTCGGCGTATAGCGTGCGCACGTGTGTATTTTCCGGGGACGAGTGTAATGTCACCTAAATCTGACAAATATCACTATAAAGTGTGAGTTTCACTGAAAAACATTCTTATGTCCTTGGATCCCACTTCTGACACCATGTTGTGTTGTCGCCGGTCGAGGATGGCCTGAATTAAGGACAAACAGAGACGGAGAGTAAATGAACACAATCTTTATTTACATAGGACGCCATTACAAGTGAGGACATGAAGTGGGGACAGGCTAAGGGCAGATAATTACCGGAAGTTTAAAAGGTAAACAAATCAGCTATGACATACATAAACTAAATCCCATCCCTTCACTGTGGAGGTCCCCAGATGCCGGAGAGCTTTCTACTCAAATAGCTTCTTTCCTCGTGCTGCTGGCCTCTGAACCTCCCTCGCTGCCCCCTGTTTCCCCGACGGTACTGACATGCAGAGGTTTAAAACTAATGTAAACAGACATCTCGATGAGAAAATCCCAATTTAGGTTGACCCCCCCCCCTAAACCTTCTCCCTTTTTTTCTCAGTAGCCCCTTACGTCTACAGTGGCGGCCTGCCTTGTTTGGGGTGAACTATGTTTTAAAAAAAAAAATTTTTTAAATAAAAGAATATCCGCGGCGCTGCACAAATAAAAAAAAAAATGCGACTGTTTTTTGTTTTGTTTTTTAACCTTAACCTTAACCCTAACCTATGTACTAATTGACTATTTGCCGACGACCGAGATCTTTTCAAACATTTAAAAAGAAAAAAGGGGGACGAGTGTTTTTTCAAATATTTTCTTTTTAATTCCTGGGGAGGGGGGGGGTTAAAAAATGGAATCATAAAAAACAAAAGACATTTCAACATATTTGATTCATAAAAACAGATTTATTTATTAAAGATTTGTTATATTTTCATAAAAAAAACAACTTATTTTATTATACTAAAAATACAATTCTAAATTTTCCGTTAAAAAAAAAGGTTTCTTTTATCATTTATGATCATCCGTACTTGAAATTTACTGCAGGATAACCCGGAAGTCAACGGGATCGCGAACCCTTCTGGAGAGCCGATTTATATATGGGTTTTAAGTAGGATAAGGTTAGTATAAGTTATTTTGGTGTATGGTGCATGAATGTGGTATTTTGGTAAATGATGGTCATAAATGTAACTAGCTATGGTTCGGAAAAGTTAGGGGTGCAACTTCGGAAAGGCCTCAGTAAGAAAAAACGGGTATATGTTATGACGCTCAGCAGAGGCGCGAACGGGGTCCAAAAAAAAAAAACGAGAAAGGGTTTAAAAACATAAATTTGCAACAAGTGAAGTTGACCTACGACGAGAATAGATATTTTCCTACTTACCTATGTAATTTGTTTTTATTTTTACGTATTATAAATGGGTTTTCATTAGATGTAAAAAAAAAGATTTCTTGTTTTTTTTTTCCCACCGTTTTCACAAAAATCAATATGGTCGCTCCTAGTGCATTCTTTAGTAACCCCCCCCCCCAATTCGGTCATGTTTTTTTCCCAACTTGCGGTGACAAAACTATTGATTTCTAATAAATAGCACTTCAAACGGGTTTAAAATACAAACAAATAGCACATGCAAGTTTGAAACTAACTTTTACAGCTTACAGTTACTTTTATTTGTTGTAAATTTGTTTTTTTAGCGTTTTTACTCTGCTGAGTCTCGTAAAAGATGCCCGAAAAAACGGTGCTACTGCAGAGACGGGGGCCACTGTTCGATCGATGGCGGCGGAAACTGCCGACTCCTCTTCGGGAGAAATCGTCCGAAAACGTGAGCGACGGAAAGAAATTTGATTTTGGGGAAGATAACTGTTGAATTGACAATTGAGGATGAGTTAAAATTATGAACATTTAAAAAACGAAATAAATAAAACTTTGATAAACATTATGTACATTAAATAAATAAATAGCAAACTTTTAATTGAAATTTAAAAAAAACGAAATAAATAAAACTTTGATTTGAAAAAAAAAAAGTAAACAATTGACTGAACGATAAATGTGGAAAAAAAAACAAGTTTTAAACAGGGTATTGACTGAACGATAAATCCCCGAGTAAATGCAATAACTCTTCAAAGTTTAACCGGTTTACGTCCATTTTGTGAAATTAGTTATCTCCCCAAAAATCAAATTTCTTTCCGTCGATCACGATTTCTCCCGAAGAGGAGTCGGCAGTTTCCGCCACCATCGATCGAACAGTGGCCACCGTCTCTGCAGTAGCACCGAAAAAAAACAAATAATAAATACATATCTGGGCGATCTTCTAGTTTGACGTCGTAAATTATCGAGGAAATTGTTGAGCTCGTTAGGCCACGCCCACGCCATATTTGGAGTGCCCATATATGAATTGAATGCTTGTTTACGTTTTAATTTTTTTTTTTGGATTTTTGGACACAATATATTTTAAACATTATTGTTACACCATTATTTAATTATTTTTACACCATTATTTAACAAAATAAATAGATTTTTATACGATATTTTAAACATAACCAAACAAATAGATTTTTATACGATATTTGAAACATTTATTTACAATGTTACACGATATATTGTTGTGATATACAATGCAACATTTTCTGGAAACATTTACCGTCTCCATAGGGGTACGTGTCATTCCGCCACCGCCATTCAAATTCCCTCAAATACGATTGGAATAGTTGGTGGCTCGTACCGTTGATGCGTTTAAGTTTCTTCTTCGCATGTGACCACAAGCCCTCAATGTTTTGTGTATGAGTGCCGGATATAAGGTCCACAAAATACTGCGAGTGATTCACTGTTGAATGCTGAAAAGCACCCGGCAAATCTCGGATTCCGCTATATGATCTCCACTCATCCGTGTGGATCATAGAACCATTTTCACAGTGTTTCCAGAAAATGTTGCATTGTATATCACAACAATATATCGTGTAACATTGTAAATAAATGTTTAAAATATCGTATAAAAATCTATTTATTTTGTTAAATAATGGTGTAAAAATAATTAAATAATGGTGTAACAATAATGTTTAAAATATATTGTGTCCAAAAATCAAAAAATCAAAACGTAAACAAGCATTCAATTCATATATGGGCACTCCAAATATGGCGTGGGCGTGGCCTAACGAGCTCAACAATTTCCTCGATAATTTACGACGTCAAACTAGAAGATCGCCCATATCTGTATTATGTATGTGACCGGGAAGGAACAAAGTTATCGTACACAAAAATTTACGTAAATTGATCAAGTAGTTTTTTTTTAATCACTGAAAATCAAATGTCTTTTTTCCCACGCTTGCTTATCAAGACGCCATCTTTGCAAACGGTAGCTAAAGAAAGGCTAACTTTTGTGGATTTGGCCTTTTTTTTAAGTAGTTTAAATTCATTGCAGCATTTGGGGAGAGTTATTGTTAACAATTAAATTATTTTATTACAATGTTCCTTTTGAAAGTTTTCACGTTATTTTAATAAAATATTTTATTTTTCTTGCTTATATCGTCATGTCTTCGTTTTCATTAAGGCCAAACTGTTTCAAAAAAAGGCCAAATCCACCAAATTTGGCCTTTTTTTTATAACGCCGGGCTGAATAACGTCCCTTGTTTTTCAAGATGGCTAACTAACCAGCTAGCATGGAAAAAAAAATGACAAAATTTGATTTTCTGTGATAAAAAAAACAAAAAAAACTACTTGATCAATTTACGTAATTTTTGGTGTACGATATCTATGTTCCGGGGATCTTTTACGACGCTCAGCAGAGTAAAAACGCTAAAAACAAAAACAAATATACAACAAATAAAAGTAACTGTAAGCTGTAAAAGTTAGTTTCAAACTTGCATGTGCTATTTGTTTGTATTTTAAACCCGTTTGAAGTGCTATTTATTAGAAATTTAAGTTCAACACACGGTTTTCGAAGAATTCAAAATGGCCGCTCTACGTAATAATATAGAGGGACTGGCCGCCATTTTTCTTTGAGAAAGTAGATGTTTTAAAAAAACAAGAAATTTTTTTTAACATCTAATAAAAAGCCATTTATACTACGTAAAATACAAACAAATTACATAGGTAAGTAGAAAAATGTCTATTCTAGACATAAGTCAACTTTACTTGTTGCAAATTTATGTTTTTAAACTCTTTCTCGTTCTTTTTTGGACCCCGTTCGCGACTGTGCTGATCATTGTAAAAGATTCCCCTTTATTCCTTCCGGTCGCATACATGATACAGATATGTATTGATTTTTTATTTATTATCGGTTTTCCGTATTGAGGCTTTCCGAAGTTGCACCTAGTTAGTAATTGACTGAACCTTTCCCGGCCCCCTTTTTCGGCCTCGTGCTACATTTTTTAAATATTTTTTTTACATATAAATATCAGAAATAAGGAAGACTATTATTTTCTTTCTTTTTTGTTGTAAGCGACATGTTGTCACTTAGTCTTCAACTTCTGTTCTTATTAAAGTCTGGTATGTAATGTCCGATACAAGTGGTGAGGCTTGGTGCGCACGTGTAACTTATGAGTAAAATATTTTAACTGTTTGAATGCATTTAAATCTGTAATTTTTTAAACGGTATACCCAGACCAATAAAATGCAGATTTTTTTTTTTTAAATAAAATTTTTTTTTTTTTTTAATTCAAATTTTCGATTCATAAAAGAATCTTCATCAGGAGGATACAGACAATTTTTTTTTTTAAAGCAACGCAACACACACACACACACACACACACACACACACACACACACATATATATATATATATATATATATATATATATATATATATATATATATAGGATCAAATATAAACCAAAGTAAAAACTTTTAGTAGATGGAACCTATTGTGAAGAGGAATAGCTCAATATACGAGATAGACCAATTGTAGAGATAGAAGAAAAAAGAGTGATAAATATGCGACGATTGTCCAAATTTATTTCAAATTTCAATTGTTCAATGCAAGGTGTATTCAGTAATAAACTAGTGTTTATTATTCTTTCCTTAAGCCAAGCTTTTCAAAGATCGAAATCTTATCATCAGAGGAGAAATACAGATGGATAAGTTGCTTTCGAAAAAACCAAAGTTCAAATATTTGAAAAATATGAAAATTATTATTAAAGGAATTTTTGTTAAAAAAACGCAGTGAATGAAAAGAAAAATTCCGTGAAAAATATATGCAGATTGTCCGGGTGGTAAATTTCCGTTGAAAAGAAGTCAAATGAATTGTAGAATGTGAAGAAAACTCTTTGCGTGGGAGCAGTGTGGAGAAAGTGCTCAAAATATAGGTGAGTCCAGACGCACTTAAAGGGGATTGAAAAGGGGAGAATTGGCCATTTT
>OY744549.1:49033177-49063177 GCA_963556195.1 Sepiola atlantica
CACACTCAGTTATGACCAGTGAAGAGATTTGTAGCACTGCAGATCGGTTGTCACTCTCTGATAACCAGACTACAGCCATGGTGTCTGCAGTGTTGAAGGCAGGAGGCGCAGATCTTGATGACTTTGTTATATCAGCCTCTACTACAAGACGAAATAGGATAAACACTCGTCATAACTTGTGCCAAAGTTACATGAATAACTTCAAGGAAAGTCCGCCAGATTACTGCACACTACACTGGGATGAAAAACTTCTACGGGATGTTCTTGGTGAAAGATACCCAGTGGAAAGTCTTGCAGTGCTCGTCTCTGGTACTCCACAGTATGAAGAAGGGAAGCTGCTTGGTGTGCCCTTCATAGAAAGTTCCACAGGAATCCAACAGTGTAATGCTACATTGGAACTGATAGAAGCATGGGGTCTCACAGACAACATTGTAGGCTTGGTATTTGATACCACAGCAAGCAACAGTGGCATCAACAAGGGTGCAGCGAAGCTTATTGAAGAAAAACTAGGCAAAAAGGTATTCTACTTCGCTTGTCGCCATCACATATCAGAGGTAATAATTGGAAGTGTATGGGAGGCTGTGTTCAGCAAGGTCAAGAGTCCTGACAACCCAATGTTCAGCAATGTGAAAGAGAAGTGGGACAAGTTGGTTAAGGACTGCCCAAGAGTTCTGGGCCTAGTTGAACAAGACTTGAAACAGAAGAAGACAAGCACAATTGCAGTCTTAAGCAATTTCCTTGAGGAAGCAAGTCCGAGGGCAGATTACAGAGAGGTGGCAGAGCTGTGCCTGATCCTGTTTGGTGAGGAACCTCCTCGAGGTATCCACTGGGCCAAGCCAGGTGCCATTCACCAAGCCCGCTGGATGGCCAGGAACATTTACTGTATGAAGATGCTCATGTTTTCCAAGGAACTAAAATACAACACGGACACTATCTTCAAGCTGGAGAGGATGAACAAGTTCCTGACCTTATACTACACCAGCCACTGGGTGACCACCACATCTGCAGCTGATGCACCTATCCATGACCTCCAGCTTATGAAGAACATGCTGCAATACAAGCAGTATGACTATGAACTGGCAACCTCTGTTCTCAAGAAAATGAACAACCACGGCTGGTATCTGACCCAGGAACTAGTGCCATTCACCTTGTTCAGTTCACATGCCAGCATGACCAAGTCTGCAAAAGAGAAGCTTGCAGTCAAGCTGTCAGAAACAGAGAAACCTGAGAGTTACAGGAAAGGCAAGCCAGTGTTTCCTGTCATCAATGCAGCTACAGTTCTCACAGACCTGGTAGGGCCAGAGTCTCACTTTCTGTTTGATGCTCTTCGAGTGAAATGTGACTGGCTCACTACTCCTGCTGACACCTGGGAAGACAATGACAGCTACAGGAATGCACAGAAGTTTGTGAGGTCAGTGAAAGTGACCAATGATGTGGCTGAGAGAGGTGTGAAACTAATAAGTGACTTTGCAACTCAGATCACAAGTGACCCAGAGCAAAGAAGCTGCTTACTACAAGTTGTGGAGTACCACAGGAAAAAATTTGACAGTTTCAAAAAAGCCACATTCAACAAGTGATAATACATGTATTAGTAACATCCTACCTGACAGTTTCTTATGCAATATATGTGTCAGTGCAGTGCTATCATACTACCAAACTGATTTTTTGTAGTGTCCCAGCTGTTTGTGCATTAAAATTAGTTAGAATGTACACAGGTGTTCATGTGTTTTATTGTGCTTACTACTATATGCAAGAACGTTTGATTAGCTTTCATTTGGTACCACTTTCAATGCTATAGCATCAACCTCTAGAAAACCTCCAAAGAAAATAAGGACATAATATCCCATATTTGGTAGCGTTTTTGAAAAACGTCAACAATAAAATTACATGGCTCTTGAGGCAGGCATAGCCAAGGTCCAAGATCACAATAACTGGTATATTTAGCTAATTTAGACCTTGGAGAATGGGAATAATAGCAGTTTCCATATGTTTGAAGAAAAAGGTCAATTTTGAAGAGGTCTTATATATATATATATATATATGTGTATATATATATATATATCTGTATAAATATATATATATATATATCTGTATATATATATATATATATATATCTGTATATATATATATATGTATATCTATATATATATAAATATATATCTATATATATCTGTATAAATATATATCTATATATATCTGTATATCTATATATATATATGTATATCTGTATATCTATATATATATGTATATCTGTATATCTATATATATATGTATATCTGTATATCTATATCTATATCTATATATATATATGTATATCTATATATATATATGTATATCTATATATATATATGTATATCTATATATATATATGTATATCTATATATATATATATGTATATCTATATATATATATAAATATATATCTCTATATCTATAAATATATAAATATATATCTATAAATATATATATATATCTTAATAAATATATGTATATCTATACAAATATCTATATAAATATCTATATCTATATATATATATAGATATCTATATCTATATAGATATCTATATAGACATATAGATATCTATATAGATATATAGATATCTCTCTACATATATAGATATCTATATTGATATCTATAGATATATATCTATTGATCTATATATCTAATGCTATATCTATATATCTCTATAGATATATCTCAATATATATCGATATCTATAGATATATATATATATTGTTTTGAAAAAGTCATTTAAGTTCAGCACTACTTACATTAACCGTTTAAATACACAGATATAGCGCAGGTGTACATTTAAACACATTTATTTTTTCCGCTACTAATAATCAAGAGACCACAACAGTTTTCCCCCAATACGTCAGCTGGACCTCATCAGAAAAGACCAGAGGAGAAGGAAAAGTTTGCGAAACTTTAACATCTAAAATTACTGATCAGTTTTTTTTATTCTCTATTTATATATAAAGTTAAGCATATATATATATTTATATATATATGTACCTATATATATATACACATACACATATTTATATATATATATATATGTACATATATATACATATTCATACAGATATTCATATATATACATATATATACATATTCATACACATATTCATATATATATATATGTACATATCTATATATATTCATATATATATATATATTTATATATATATATATACATATATATTTATATATATATATATTCATATATATATATATATATATTCATATATATATATATATATATTCATATATATATATATATATTCATATATATATATATATATATTCATATATATATATATATATTCATATATATATATATTCATATATATATATATATATTCATATATATATATATTCATATATATATATATATATTCATATATATATATATATATTCATATATATATATATATATTCATATATATATATATATATTCATATATATATATATATATTCATATATATATATATATATTCATATATATATATTCATATATATATATATATATATATATATTCATATATATATATATATATATATTCATATATATATATATATATATTCATATATATATATATATATATTCATATATATATATATATATATTCATATATATATATATATATTCATATATATATATATTCATATATATATATATATGTACATATATATATATATGTACATATATATATATATTCATATATATATATATGTACATATATATATATGTACATATACATATATATATTAATATATATATATATATGTACATATATATATATGTACATATATATATATATTCATATATATATATATGTACATATATATATATGTACATATACATATATATATTAATATATATATATATATGTACATATATATATATATATATATATATAATGTATATGTACGTATACATATATATATATGTACATATATATACACATATATATACATATACATATATATGTACATATATATACACATATATGTACATATACATATATATGTACATATATATACACATATATATACATATATATGTACATATACATATATATGTACATATATATACACATATATATATATACATATATATATACACATATATATATATACATATATATATACACATATATATATATACATATATATATACACATATATATATATACATATATATATATACATATATATATATATGTACATATATATACATATATATATGTACATATATATATACATATATATATACATATATATATGTACATATATATATACATATATATATATGTACATATATATATGTACATATATATATGTACATATATATATATATCTATATATGTACATATATATATATAATTATATCATTGATAATTATATCATTGATAATTATATCATTGGTAATTATATCATTGATAATTATATCATTGATAATTATATCATTGGTAATTATATCATTGGTAATTATATCATTGGTAATTATATCATTAGTAATTATATCATTGGTAATTATATCATTGATAATTATATCATTGGTAATTATATCATTGGTAATTATATCATTGATAATTATATCATTGATAATTATATCATTGATAATTATATCATTGATAATTATATCATTGGTAATTATATCATTTGTAATTATATCATTGGTAATTATATCATTGGTAATTATATCATTTGTAATTATATCATTGATAATTATATCATTGATAATTATATCATTGGTAATTATATCATTGATTATTATATCATTGGTAATTATATCATTGATAATTATATCATTGGTAATTATATCATTGATAATTATATCATTGATAATTATATCATTGGTAATTATATCATTGGTAATTATATCATTTGTAATTATATCATTTGTAATTATATCATTGATAATTATATCATTGATAATTATATCATTGGTAATTATATCATTGGTAATTATATCATTGGTAATTATATCATTGATAATTATATCATTGGTAATTATATCATTGATAATTATATCATTGGTAATTATATCATTGGTAATTATATCATTGATAATTATATCATTGATAATTATATCATTGGTAATTATATCATTGATAATTATATCATTGGTAATTATATCATTGGTAATTATATCATTGATAATTATATCATTGGTAATTATATCATTGATAATTATATCATTGATAATTATATCATTGGTAATTATATCATCGATAATTATATCATTGATAATTATATTATTGGTAATTATATAATCGATAATTATATCATTGATAATTATATCATCGATAATTATATTATTGGTAATTATATAATTGATAATTATATAATTGATAACTATATCATTGGTAATTATATCATTGGTAATTATATCATTGGTAATTATATCATTGGTAATTGTATCATTGATAATTATATCATTTGTAATTATATTTGTAATTATATTATTGATAATTATATTATTGATAATTATATCATTGATAATTATATTATTTGTAATTATATCATTGATAATTATATCATTGATAATTATATCATTGATAATTATATCATTGATAATTATATCATTGATCATTATATCATTGATAATTATATTATTGATAATTATATCATTTGTAATTATATCATTGGTAATTATATCATTGATAATTATATCATTGATAATTATATCATCGATAATGATATCATCGATAATGATATCATCGATAATTATATCATTGATAATTATATCATTGATAATTATATCATTTATAATTATATCATTGATAATTATATCATTGATAATTATATCATTGATGATTATATCATTGATAATTATATTATCGATAATTATATCATTGATAATTATATCATCGGTAATTATATCATCGGTAATTATATCATTGGTAATTATATCATTGATAATTATATCATTGATAATTATATCATTGATAATTATATCATTGATAATTATATCATTGATAATTATATCATTGATAATTATATCATTGATAATTATATCATTGATAACTATATCATTGGTAATTATATAATTTGTAATTATATCATCGATAATTATATCATCGATAATTATATCATTGGTAATTATATTATTTGTAATTATATCATTGGTAATTATATCATTGATAATTATATCATTGATAATTATATCATTGATAACTATATCATTGATAATTATATCATTGGTAATTATATCATTGATAATTATATCATTGATAATTATATCATTGGTAATTATATCATTGATAATTATATCATTGGTAATTATATCATTTGTAATTATATCATTGATAATTATATCATTGATAATTATATCATTGATAATTATATCATTGATAACTATATTATTGGTAATTATATCATTGATAATTATATCATTGGTAATTATATCATTTATAATTATATCATTGATAATTATATCATTGATAATTATATCATTGATAATTATATTATTGGTAATTATATCATTGGTAATTATATCATTTATAATTATATCATTGATAATTATATCATTGGTAATTATATCATTGGTAATTATATCATTGATAATTATATTATTGATAATTATATCATTGATAATTATATCATTGGTAATTATATCATTGATAATTATATCATTGGTAATTATATCATTGATAATTATATCATTGGTAATTATATTATTGATAATTATATCATTGGTAATTATATCATTGGTAATTATATCATTGATAATTATATCATTGATAATTATATCATTGATAATTATATTATTGATAATTATATCATTGATAATTATATCATTGAT
This sequence comes from Sepiola atlantica, assembly GCA_963556195.1. Lineage (NCBI taxonomy): Eukaryota > Metazoa > Mollusca > Cephalopoda > Sepiida > Sepiolidae > Sepiola > Sepiola atlantica. Next base: position 49,039,993 of record OY744549.1, read on the forward strand.
AATTATATCATTGATAATTATATCATTGATAATTATATCATTGGTAATTATATCATTGGTAATTATATCATTGATAATTATATCATTGGTAATTATATCATTGGTAATTATATCATTGGTAATTATATCATTGATAATTATATCATTGATAATTATATCATTGATAATTATATCATTGGTAATTATATCATTGGTAATTATATCATTGATAATTATATCATTGATAATTATATCATTGGTAATTATATCATTGACAATTATATCATTGATAATTATATCATTGATAATTATATCATTGATAATTATATCATTGGTAATTATATCATTGGTAATTATATCATTGGTAATTATATCATTGGTAATTATATCATTGGTAATTATATCATTGGTAATTATATCATTGATAATTATATCATTGATAATTATATCATTGGTAATTATATCATTGGTAATTACATCATTGATAATTATATCATTGGTAATTATATCATTGGTAATTATATCATTGATAATTATATCATTGGTAATTATATCATTGATAATTATATCATTTTTTAGTATATCATTGGTAATTATATCATTTGTAATTATATCATTGGTAATTATATCATTGGTAATTATATAATTGATAATTATATCATTGATAATTATATCATTGATAATTATATCATTGGTAATTATATCATTGATAATTATATCATTGATAATTATATCATTGGTAATTATATCATTGATAATTATATCATTTGTAATTATATTTGTAATTATATCATTGGTAATTATATCATTGGTAATTATATCATTGGTAATTATATCATCGGTAATTATATCATTGGTAATTATATCATCGGTAATTATATCATCGGTAATTATATCATAGATAATTATATCATTGGTAATCATATCATTTATAATCATATCATTGATAATTATATCATTGGTAATCATATCATTTATAATCATATCATTGATAATTATATCATTGGTAATTATATCATTGGTAATTATATAATTGGTAATTATATCATTGATAATTATATCATTGGTAATTATATCATTTGTAATTATATTTGTAATTATATCATTTGTAATTATATCATTTGTAATTATATCATTGGTAATTATATCATTGGTAATTATATCATTGGTAATTATATCATCGATAATTATATCATTGATAATTATATCATTGATAATTATATCATTTGTAATTATATCATTGGTAATTGTATCATTGGTAATTATATCATTGATAATTATATCATTGATAATTATATCATAGATAATTATATCATTGGTAATCATATCATTTATAATCATATCATTGATAATTATATCATTGGTAATTATATCATTGGTAATTATATCATTGATAGTTATATCATTGGTAATTATATCATGTTTAATTATATTTGTAATTATATCATTTGTAATTATATCATTGGTAATTATATCATTGGTAATTATATCATTGGTAATTATATCATCGATAATTATATCATCGATAATTATATCATCGATAATTATATCATCGATAATTATATCATTTGTAACTATATCATTGGTAATTGTATCATTGGTAATTATATCATTGATAATTATATCATTTGTAATTATATCATTGGTAATTATATCATTGATAATTATATCATTGATAATTATATCATTGGTAATTATATCATTTGTAATTATATCATTGGTAATTGTATCATTGTTAATTATATCATTGTTAATTATATCATTGATAATTATATCATTGATAATTATATCATTGATAATTATATCATTGGTAATTATATCATTGGTAATTATATCATTGGTAATTATATCATTTGTAATTATATCATTGGTAATTATATTTGTAATTATATCATTTGTAATTATATCATTTGTAATTATATCATTGATAACTATATCATTGATAATTATATCATTGATAATTATATCATTGGTAATTATATCATTGATAATTATTTCATTGGTAATTATATCATTTGTAATTATATCATTGGTAATTGTATCATTGTTAATTATATCATTGTTAATTATATCATTGATAATTATATCATTTGTAATTATATCATTGATAATTATATCATTGATAATTATATCATTGGTAATTATATCATTGGTAATTATATCATTGGTAATTATATCATTGGTAATTATATCATTGCTAATTATATCATTGATAATTATATCAATTGTAATTATATTATTTGTAATTATATCATTGATAATTATATCATCGGTAATCATATCATTGGTAATTATATCATTGATAATCATATCATTGATAATTATATCATTGAGAATTATATCATTGATAATTATATCATTGATAATTATATCATTGATAATTATATCATTGATAATTATATCATTGGTAATTATATCATTGGTAATTATATCATTGGTAATTATATCATTGATAATTATATCATTGATAATTATATCATTGATAATTATATCATTGGTAATTATATCATTGGTAATTATATCATTGATAATTATATCATTGATAATTATATCATTGGTAATTATATCATTGATAATTATATCATTGGTAATTATATCATTGATAATTATATCATTTGTAAGTATATCATTGGTAATTATATCATTTGTAATTATATCATTTGTAATTATATCATTGGTAATTATATCATTGATAATTATATCATTGATAATTATATCATTGATAATTATATCATTGGTAATTATATCATTGGTAATTATATCATTGATAATTATATCATTGATAATTATATCATTGATAATTATATCATTGATAATTATATCATTGGTAATTATATTTGTAATTATATCATTGGTAATTATATTTGTAATTATATCATTGGTAATTATATCATTGGTAATTATATCATTGATAATTATATCATTGATAATTATATCATTGATAATTATATCATTGGTAATTATACTATTGATAATTATATCATTGATAATTATATCATTGATAATTATATCATTGATAATTATATCATTTGTAATTATATTTGTAATTATATCATTGGTAATTATATTTGTAATTATATCATTGGTAATTATATCATTGGTAATTATATCATTGGTAATTATATCATTGGTAATTATATCATCGGTAATTATATCATTGGTAATTATATTATCGGTAATTATATCATCGGTAATTATATCATCGGTAATTATATCATCGGTAATTATATCATAGATAATTATATCATTGGTAATCATATCATTTATAATCATATCATTGATAATTATATCATTGATAATTATATCATTGATAATTATATCATTGGTAATTATATCATTGGTAATTATATCATTGGTAATTATATCATTGATAATTATATCATTGATAATTATATCATTGATAATTATATCATTGGTAATTATATCATTGGTAATTATATCATTGATAATTATATCATTGGTAATTATATCATTGGTAATTATATCATTGATAATTATATCATTGGTAATCATATCATTGATAATTATATCATTTTTTAGTATATCATTGGTAATTATATCATTTGTAATTATATCATTGGTAATTATATCATTGGTAATTATATCATTGATAATTATATCATTGATAATTATATCATTGATAATTATATCATTGATAATTATATCATTGGTAATTATATCATTGGTAATTATATCATTGATAATTATATCATTGGTAATTATATCATTGATAATTATATCATTGGTAATTATATCATTGATAATTATATCATTTGTAATTATATTTGTAATTATATCATTGGTAATTATATCATTGGTAATTATATCATCGGTAATTATATCATCGGTAATTATATCATCGGTAATTATATCATCGGTAATTATATCATCGGTAATTATATCATAGATAATTATATCATTGGTAATCATATCATTTATAATCATATCATTGATAATTATATCATTGGTAATTATATCATTGGTAATTATATCATTGGTAATTATATCATTGATAATTATATCATTGGTAATTATATCATTTGTAATTATATTTGTAATTATATCATTTGTAATTATATCATTTGTAATTATATCATTGGTAATTATATCATTGGTAATTATATCATTGGTAATTATATCATTGGTAATTATATCATCGATAATTATATCATCGATAATTATATCATTGATAATTATATCATTGATAATTATATCATTGGTAATTGTATCATTGATAATTATATCATTGATAATTATATCATTTGTAATTATATCATTGGTAATTATATCATTGGTAATAATATTTGTAATTATATCATTTGTAATTATATCATTGGTAATTATATCATTGATAATTATATCATTTGTAACTATATCATTGATAATTATATCATTGATAATTATATCATTGATAATTATATCATTGATAATTATATCATTGGTAATTATATCATTGATAATTATATCATTGATAATTATATCATTGATAATTATATCATTGGTAATTATATCATTGATAATTATATCATCGATAATTATATCATTTGTAATTATATCATTGGTAATTATATCATTGGTAATTATATCATTGATAATTATATCATTGATAATTATATCATTGTTAATTATATCATTGTTAATTATATCATTGATAATTATATTATTGATAATTATATTATTGATAATTATATCATTTGTAATTATATCATTGGTAATTGTATCATTGTTAATTATATCATTGTTAATTATATCATTGATAATTATATCATTTGTAATTATATCATTGATAATTATATCATTGATAATTATATCATTGATAATTATATCATTGATAATTATATCATTGGTAATTATATCATTGATAATTATATCATTGATAATTATATCATTGATAATTATATTATTGTTAATTATATCATTGATAATTATATCATTGGTAATTATATCATTGGTAATTATATCATTGATGACTATATCATTGATAATTATATCATTGCTAATTATATCATTGATAATTATATCATTGGTAATTATATCATTGGTAATTATATCATTGGTAATTATATCATTGGTAATTATATCATTGGTAATTATATCATTGATAATTATATCATTGGTAATTATATCATTGGTAATTATATCATTGGTAATTATATCATTGATAATTATATCATTGATAATTATATCATTGATAATTATATCATTGATAATTATATCATTGGTAATTATATCATTGGTAATTATATCATTGGTAATTATATCATTGGTAATTATATCATTGGTAATTATATCATTGATAATTATATCATTGGTAATTATATCATTGATAATTATATCATTGATAATTATATCATTGATAATTACATCATTTGTAATTATATCATTGATAACTATATTATTGATAATTATATCAATTGTTTCTTTTATAGGTACATTCGTTTATAAGCTTTCTACACCAAGAGGAGCAATCATTGGTTGTTGGATTTGTAGGATTTGCGATAGTTCTTGTGTGTACTTAACACTATATTTACTGGGTAGTTACGGTCCGATAAGCTCATTTAGGGGTTTTGTTAATGAATATATTAAAGTAGTAATTAGGGATATTATAGGTCAGGGAGAGGAATTAGGTTAATGTATCTTAATTTTCCGTATAAATACCCAGGTTTGTAATTAAAACAGAAAGCTGTGTGCCCTTAGAAGACATTGAAAGAAACCAAAAAAACATGTAAAAAAAAAAAAAGTGGTAAATGGACACAGTGGTCAAAGGGAACGCAGACAATAAAACTGGATAGTGTGTGAGTGATACAATTTCAGTTATAGAACGCAAATTATAAAAAGAAATCTTGCGAAGACTTGGGATAATCGGGGTGGAGGTTAGGGTTAGAGTTAGGAGTTAAGGTTAGGGATTAGATTAGGAGTTAGGGATTCAGTTAGGGGTTAGGTTAGGGTTAGAGGTTAAGGTTAGGGATTAGGTTAGGGATTGGGTAGTGTTACGTAAAGACGAGAGTTATCCCCCGTTGACTCCCACCGTCACTCTTGACGGCAACCTCCCACTACTTGTATTAGTAGTAAACGGCTATGTAATCAGTGTAAATAAATTCTTGTTATGTTCGCACGTGTCTCGACTCTGTTAATGAATGCTTCAATAACAAGTTACTAAAATGGCTTTATTTATTACTCACCTGTATCAACCCATAATATAAAATGGTGTCAGAATAGAACATCGAACCGTCAACACTCACAGCCGTATATAAATATTTTCAAAAAAAATGGAATTTTTACCACATCCAAAAGAATTAAATTTCTCTTCGGATAATCTCGGACAGGAATGGGAAACTTGGAAAAACCAATTTCAATTGTTCCTGCAAGCTACAGAGTCGGACAAAAAACCGGAGAAGGTGAAAACTTCAATATTGCTGACCTGTATAGGAACCGAGGGAAGGAAAATATATTATACGTTTAACTTTGAAAATGACGAAGAGAAGCTAAACTTGAAAAAAGTTATAGATAAATTTGATGCGCACTGCCAACCAAGAAAAAACCTGACGTTTCTCACATATCAATTTCTCACGTGCAAACAGAAAGAAACACAGAGATTTGATGAGTACGTCACAGAACTACGGCAAAAGGCAAACAAATGTGAATTCGGTGACCTCACTGAAAGACTAATAAAAGACATTCTAATTTGTGGCGTTAATGACAACATGTTGAGAGAAAGAATGCTCCGAGAACCTTCACTGGATTTACAAAAGGCGATACAAGCAGGCCTGAGTGCTGAAGAAACGAAGAGACACTCCAAGATAATGGCTGCATACGAAACAGAAAATATCGCAACAATTCGCAATCCAAAGAAAAACAGGCTGTCGTCCAAAGTCATGTTCAAACGTGAAGACAAAAAGCCCGCGAAAACACAACAATGGATTGAGACATGCACCTACTGCGCTGGGTCACATCAGAAAGGAAACTGTCCAGCATACAATAAAAAACTGCACAAATTGCGGCAAAAAAGGACACTTCGCTCGAATATGTCGAACGAAAAAGAAGAAATTATATAATGTCGGACAATCACACAATTCAGACCACGTGGAGCAAAATCAGTTTAACATGGACGCCATATTGAAAAAAAATGTAGACGCACTACAAACTGACAAATGGAAAGTAAAGATTCGAGGCAACGAAACACTCATCAACTTCAAAATCGATACAGGTGCTGAAGTAAATGTATTACCAGCAAAAATATATAGAACTGTTGAACCAAAGCCAAAATTAAATAAAACGTCTATAAAATTAACCGCCTACAACTGTACGCAAATTCCCACGATAGGGAGCTGTGTTATACAATTACAAAATAAAAATATAAAAGTAAATTCGCATTTCATTGTGGCAAACACAAATGCAAACGCAGTAATCGGCGCAGAAACAGCGGAAGAATTAGGACTGATAAAAAGAACTTATGAAATAAACAAGACGGACATAGAAGCATTAAAAGAAAAATATAAAGATTGCTATGGTGACATCGGAAAATTACCAGTCACACATCATATAACAATAACTCCGGACATAAAACCCGTCATAAATCCTCCAAGGAACATACCGTTTGGGATGAAACCAAAATTAAAAAAGGAGTTAGAAAAAATGACAAAAATGGGAATAATAAAACCCGTTGAAGAACCGACAGATTGGGTAAATTCTCTGGTAATAGTGGAGAAACCGAACGGAAAATTAAGACTATGTTTGGACCCTAGAGATCTAAACAAGGCCATAAAAAGAGAACACTACAAATTACCCACCGCCGAAGAAATATTTGCAGAAATGGAAAATCCAAAATATTTCACGAAATTAGACGCTTCAAATGGATATTGGCAAATACCCGTTGATGAAGAAAGCTCTAAGCTATTAACATTTAATTCGCCATTTGGTCGTTATTCGTTCACGCGCCTGCCATATGGAATACATAGTGCCTCTGAAATTTTTCAAGCACAAGTTGCAAAAATAATAGAAGGCATACCTGGAACGAAGAACTCACAGGATGACATAATAATATGGTCAGAAACATTAGAGGACCATATAAAAACATTAGACAAAGTATTCAGTCAACTACGCAAAGCTGGATTAAAATTAAACAAAAATAAATGTGAATTTGCAACAAAGCAATTAACATATTTAGGTCATTTAATCACTGATGAAGGAATAAAACCAGACCCTTCTAAAATAAAGGCAATAACACACATGCCTCTACCCGAAAATAAAAAAGATATCCAACGATTTTTGGGAATGACCAACTACCTGTGCAAGTTCATACCAGAGTACTCAGAGGTAACTACACCGTTGAGAGTACTGCTACACAACGATACGCTGTGGTCATTTGATAAACCTCAAATAGAGGCTATAGAAAAACTAAAACGGATAATAACTAGCCTACCAATTCTAAAATTTTATGATCCCAGCAAAGAAATTAAAATCACCACCGATGCCAGTAAACATGGATTGGGTGCAGTGTTACAACAAAAACATGATGAAAAATGGTTACCCGTGTCATACGCGTCACGATCGACAACCTCAGCAGAACAAAATTACTGCCCGATAGAATTGGAAACGCTCAGCATAGTGTTCGCCTGCAACAAATTCCACCAATATATCTATGGAAGAAAATTTCTCATAGAAAATGATCACAAACCATTAAGGCAAATTTTTAAAAAATCCATTACAAAAAGCCCTCCGAGAATACAAAGATTCATACTCGCGCTTCAGAAATACGAATTCGAAGTAATATACATTCCAGGGCGAGAATCCGTAATCGCTGATGCATTATCACGTGCATACATATCAGACAGCGAACAAGAAATATCGGATACAGAAATGGACAAATACATCCATACCATTATAAAACAATATCCAATGAGCGACCAAAAACTCAACATATACCGTGAGGAGACTGGGAAAGACCCAACACTAAAAATGCTCATGAAATATGCGACATCAACTTGGCCAGAAAAAATGGAAGTGCCACCCACAATAGCACCATATATGCCAGTCCGCGATGACATATCGGTTGTGAAAGGACTAGTATTGAAAGGTACACGAATAGTGGTCCCAACCTCCCTAAGGAAGGAAGTCCTACAAAAAATCCACACTGGACATTTGGGCATAGAAAAGTGCATTACAAGAGCAAAAGAGGTCGTATATTGGCCTAACATAAACAATCAAATAAAAGAAATGGTTAGCACATGCACACATTGTCTAGATCACAGAAACCGACAACCGTCAGAATCACTAATACACCATGAAATACCCGTAACACCATGGACCAAAGTTGCGACAGACGTATTTTACTTATATAGTAAAGCATATGTAGTGATAATAGACTACACGACTAGATATTTCGATATCCACAAACTTGATGACTGCAAATCAAGTACGGTGATCAATAAAATAAAAAACACCTTCGCAAAATTTGGCATTCCACAAATAGTGATTAGTGACAATGGACCCGAGTACCGATCATCAGAATTTAGACAATTTGCTAAAGATTGGGATTTCAGGCATATCACGACAAGTCCGAACTATCCACAGTCGAATGGCTTAGTAGAAAGAAACATTCAAACAATTAAAAGAACATTAAAGAAATCGTTTGAAAGTAGACAAGACCCATACCTAGCAATGTTAGCGTTACGGACTTCACCATTAAAAGATAAAACCCCGTCACCAGCCCAACAGTTGATGAAAAGAACGCTAAGGACAAATCTTCCAAATATCATGCATAACAAAACAATGAAAAAGCGTGAAATAAATAATAAGTCCAGAGAGCTACCAAAACTAAAGAAAGACGATACTGTCCGTATTCTTTCACAAGAAAAATGGAACCGAAAAGGTAAGGTTGTGAAAAAATTAAAAGAGCCTCGTTCATATCTAATAAAAACGGAACAAGGAAATTATGTACGGCGCAACAGACGTCATATTTTAAAAACAAAAGAAAATCAAAAGTACAAAATCGAACACGACTATGAAAACATAATAAACCAAGAAAATAGTCGAAAACAAGTCGTATCAAAAACGGGCTCGGAAAACAAAATAATACCAAACTCCACAAAGAAAGGAAGACCAATTAAGTGTCCAGCCCGATACAGAGACTAAATGAGAAAACTCTAAAAAATAAAAATACTTTTATTTTTCAGTTAAAACAAAGAAATAAAAAACGGAGATGTTACGTAAAGACGAGAGTTATCTCCCGTTGACTCCCACCGTCACTCTTGACGGCAACCTCCCACTACTTGTATTAGTAGTAAACGGCTATGTAATCAGTGTAAATAAATTCTTGTTATGTTCGCACGTGTCTCGACTCTGTTAATGAATGCTTCAATAACAAGTTACTAATATGGCTTTATTTATTACTCACCTGTATCAACCCATAATATAAAAGGTAGGAGTTAAGGTTAGGGATTGGTTTAGGGTTAGGAGTTAAGATTAGGGATTTAGTTAGGGGTTAGGAGTTATGGTTAGGGATTAACTTAGGGGTTAGGGTTAGAGATTAAGTTAGGGGTTAGGGATTGGGTTAGGAGTAGGGTAGGGATTAAGTTAGGGGTTAAGGTTAGGGATTGGGTTAGGGGTTAGGGTTAGGGATTGGGTTAGGGTTAGAGGTTAAGGTTAGGGATTAGGTTAGAGATTAAGTTAGGGGTTAGGGATTGGGTTAGGGGTTAAGGTTAGGGATTAAGTTAGGGTTTGGGTTAGGAGTTAGGGTTAGGGATTAAGTTAGGGTTAGGAGTTAGGGTTAGGAATTAAGTTAGGGTTTGGGTTAGGGATTAGGGGTAGGGATTGGGTTAGAGGTTAAGGTTAGGGATTAGGTTAGGAGTAAGGTTAGGAGTAGAGGTTAGGGTTCTGAAAGAAATCGAAGTCGTACTCACGTTTTACATTCCCTATGGCATTAATATCACCAGTTTTATTGTGGTGGATGTTGTCCAGTCCAGCATCGAGACACCGATATTCACAGCAAGTGTTTTTGACTGTTTCGACGCGATAGCAGGTGGGCGTGGAGCAGCTCCGCGTGTTGCACGTTGTGTGAAGACCGTCATGGCACAGGCACACGCGGCAAGGTTCCTTCTTGTCGGGAATGAATTCATCTCCGTCTCGGACAAACTGGTTCTTCCAATCATGGCAGGGCAAACTACTGCTGGAGACACCTGCACGGAACGGAGTAAAAGAAGAAAAAGAGAAAACAATTATCGTAACTTTTTTTTTTTGATCAGGAGGTTATTCACATATTGTTTTCTTGTCCAACATCTTGTGAGATTTGGAAACTTGGACATACAATTTTGGACCACATATAAAATTTTGATTCTGTTTTAAACAACATAGAGATGTGTTAGTAGGGTTATCTCGTTCAACAGAAGATACGTGTTCGTGTATATTTGTAAATGGTGAGATACTAAAGCGAAAGAATCTCTCGCAGATGGCGGCCGAATCTACCGAATCTCTTTGGGATGTTTTTCAAACTCAACCACTCTCGGAATGTCTTGAAATTAGTTGATTTATTCCAAAGTATGTATGAATGGCTTTTCAACGCGTTAGCGCTTTGCCATATTTGGAATCTCTCTGTCTATCTATCTATCTCTCTCTCTCTCTCTAAATATATATATATATATATATTTAAATATTTTCTTTGTCGTACAAAACTTTAAAATAGCATTGAAGAGACAATATTTATTATTCATAATGAATTTAAGAAATTAAAAAGATGAAAGGGCAGCTGACCGGTTTCGTACCTCGCTCAACAGAGCCAAATATCGAGGTAATGTATAAAAAATATAAAAAGATGCGATGAGAATTATAGCGAGGGAAAGGGGTAAAAAAAAAAATTTAAAAATTAAAAAAAAATCAAAAAAAAAAAAAAAAAAAAGAAAAAAAAAAGTTCAGTCAAATAGAAACAACATTAAGCCCGAGGAGATTTTCTCTTTGTTTGCAAAGAGAAGGTTTCAAGGACTTAATATAAATTGTTTCTAAGATCTTGAGATGATAAGGGGAGTGCGACTTACTAAGAATGGAGAATAAGTCGACACTGAATTTAGAGGCACAGGTGCGATTATTTATGAGATGTTGACCTATCGACGAGCCATAAGTATTATTCAAATCGTCAGTTGGTAAATAATTTCCATCGCGAATTTTTGTGGGCACGTGTATATATATATATATATGCATGATCCGACGTTTCGTAGATCACTCTTATTTGCTTGGTAAATAGTCGCCGAATTCCGCTATTTACAGTTAAAGTTCTTCTACTAACTGGTTGACAGTGGCCTGCGGGTAAGATCTTCGACTACGAATCAATGGCGATTTGTGTTCGGGGTTCGCGCCCACCGACCGTTGTGAATTAGTTCCTAGACTGAAGATTGCGTTAGCATGAAACATCGATGTCTCTAGGTATTTAAATATTTAATATTTATTTATAAAAATATTATTGTTTATATATATATATATATATTTTTGTACAGAAAAATTAGTACAACATTCGTACCGTTGGTTTCAAGCACAGAAGTACTTAGCCATCCGGCTCTCTTCAGCTTCTGTTGTCATCTGTTTCGGAAATGTGAAGTCACGTATCACTCTCGTTTAGACGCGTTATTTTCTTAGAGTGTTATGTAGGTTTGTTTAGATTTAGTTTAAGGAAGGTTTAATAAGGTTTGAAAGAAAGGGGAAGGGTGAAAAGTAACAGTTGAGATTTAAACCAAACAAGATTTAAAGAGATATAAAAAATAAAAATAAAAATATTTCTATATAAATCCTGTGAGTCAATGCTATGAGTATCGTATATTTGGTCGTTACTGTTTTGGGGTTTAATGATGTGTCTTAATTCTTATATATATATATATATATATATATATATATAAATTGACTTACATGAGTGATTTTCCACTGGAAGACTTGAGACTATAAGTTTGTTTTTGTTTTTTTTGTTTTTTTTATATATTTTTTTAAATTTTTTTTTTATATAGTTTTAATGGTTGAGAAACTTCCGAGACTATATATATACACAAATGAAACGGACCGTAAAAAATATATCTCACAGAAATGTTGTTTTTTGGAAATGTAAAAAAATAAAAATAATAAAATAAAAACATGGTTATTGAAATATAATATGAACCTGACATTATATGTATATATATATATATATATATATATTACAACCTGCGCCTCCCCCTAATATTCGCAGCCATTGGTCATCCAAATTATCTGAAGTCGGCTCGTCTATATCTCCAGAAGATGTATGCCTTGAAAGATGACAACCCTGCAGTACATCAAAAGTTTCTGTGTGGGTTTCACGTAATCAGACGCAGTAGCCAATACTGGGCTAGTCTTGGCTCCGATCTTGTCATCGAGCAAACACTAATGCGCTCACTCAAAATCCATGGTGGGCTCACACGAGGTAGTGGGATGTCCGAACACCAGAGAACAGTTTGGGCCATGTCGTCCACTATGTCATCCACTTACAACTTTGTCATGCAATAACTTACCGCACGAAGCGAACAGCATAAGGAGTAGTTTGCCTCTCGGGTGAGAAGAGATGAGACAGACCTCGGGAAAGTTGCAGAGCAACTAGACAGCTTTACGCCGTTTTCAGGCGATGAATCGTTATGCAATATTATCACAGGGATTACTGATAACGATGATGTCAATGTTCAGGACCTTTTTGAAATCGGAAAAGACATTGTACAGAAGATGGATGGACAATCAGTTTTCTTCTACTCTCACAAACGGAGTTTGAAAGCAAAGACTTTAGCATCAAGCAAGAATAAAGTTTCTGCAGATTGTCGCATTGACCCAGTACTTTTATTCCAGAGTTTTCTCGTGGTCTCACAGATGGGTGATCTAAAGCTTGATGATCTCATGTCCTATGAACTCTGTCTCTACCCGATGTCTTTGTTTGAAGGTAAGTGCATCTTACGTCAAGCAGACAAACCACAGCTGGCAGCAACTCTCAGAAATTATGTTGAAACAAAATTGGACAGTGCTGTGACACAAACCGTTCCAGTCACAGAGCACAATCTACGTCACTTCTTCACCGTTTGAAATGGAAGGAGGGGAGTACCTACAGCTCGATTGAAAATGATTATGCCTCATTTACTGTTGAACACTATGGGAGAGCAACTGTCGTGTTTGATGGTTGTGAAGTTTGACCAAGTATGAAAGACTTTACTTATCAGCGGCGAAGTCGAAAGCTGAATGCAAGAAAGGTGAACATTACCGAGGTAACAAAATTCGGTGGGAAAAAGGAGGACTTCTTGTCAAATGTGGCAAACAAGCAGGCGCTGATCCAGACAGTCATGGAACGAATGCGGCAGAAAGGCTGTGACGTTATTCAAGCGGAAGGAGATGCCGATGTTGAGATTGCAAAGACAGCCATCAATATGTCTGCTTTCAAATCAACCACCATCATTGGAGAAGACACGAACCTTCTCTTGCTGTTCTGTGCATATGTTTCTAAATGTACTGCATTTTATCTTTGTTCAGACAAGGCGAAATCCTACATCTACAATATCAAGGTTCTCAAGCAGGAGCTTGGCGAAGCAGGTTGTAATGATCTGTTGTTCTTGCATGCCTTTACGGTATGTGATTCGGTGTCCAGAGTATTCGGAATAGGAAAGACGTTGGGGTACCAACGAATCGTCAAGAGAGAAAAGACAATGACAGACTGTTCAAATGCATTTTCTCTACCAAACCAAAGCCAGGATGTTGTGGAAACCAATGGTCGTAAGGCAATGGTAACTTTGTTGAATGCGGAGAGAGAAAAACTCCCTGGCATCTATTAGATATGCTCTGCAAGAAAGTTGCGCGAGTTAAGATGTTCGTCACATTAGAACGACTTCCACCAATGCCCTCTGCCTGTAAATTTCATTCTTTGCGGACTTACTACCAGATTATGGATGGGATGTAGTGATGAAATGGTGCCATCTGAGTGGAGGTGGAAGGGAGCGAACTTGTTCCAGTGATGACGGGCAAAAGCCTTGCTCCAGATGCACTGATCTAGATAATTCATTGCAACTGTTCAGAAGGATGCGATAGCCTAAGGTGTACCTGCAGGAGGCATGGACTAGAATGTACAAGTGCATGTCGACATTGCCAAGACGGAAATTGTGACAATATGAGAAATGATCCAGTGGAAGATGATGATGAGGAGTTAAAAGTTTTGAAAAAGCATTGTGACGTAAGGGTTTATTTGGAATCACTGGTAACCCTTTTCATGTGAAGAATTGACCCTGAAAACTTGGGTAAAAATCCAAGATTTATTGATTTATCATGACAACTGACTGATTTAGTGCTTCACATGTAAATGGAAAATGACTTGTAAACCAAAAAATGTCATATTCGAAATTTTACACTTTCCCATACTCGGATCTTGTCCAACTTTTAGTATGTTGTAGACTAGACCCAACCTAGAATCAAAACCACCAAAAAACAAAATGTTGTAATTTTTTGGGTCATTAGTATATTGACCCCTCAAAAACAAAATGTTGCGATTTTTGGGTCAATTAGTATATTGACCCCCAAAAAACAAAATGTTGCGATTTTTTTGGTCAATTAGTATATTGACCTCCAAAAAACAAAATGTTGCGATTTTTTGGGTCAATTAGTATATTGACCCCCAAAAAACAAAATGTTGCGATTTTTTGGGTCAATTAGTATATTGACCTCCAAAAAACAAAATGTTGCGATTTTTTTGGTCAATTAGTATATTGACCCCCAAAAAACAAAATGTTGCGATTTTTTGGGGTCAATTAGTATACTGACCCCTCAAAAACTAAATGTTGCGATTTTTTGGGTCAATTAGTATACTGACCCCCCAAAAACAAAATGTTGTAATTTTTTGGGTCAATTAGTATACTGACCCCCAAAAAACAAAATGTGATTTTTTGGGGTCAATTAGTATACTGACCCCCAAAAAACAAAATGTTGCGATTTTTTGGGTCAATTAGTATACTGACCCCTAAAAACAAAATGATGTAATTTTTTGGGTCAATTACTATACTGACCCCTCAAAAACAAAATGTTGCGATTTTAGGGGGTCAATTAGTATACTGATCCCCCCCCCCCCCCAAAAAAAAATGTTGTGATTTTTTTGGGTCATTTAGTATACTGATCCCCAAAAAACAAAATGTTGCGATTTTTGGGGGTCAATTAGTATACTGACCCCCAAAAAACAAAATGTTGTGATTTTTTTGGTCAATTAGTATATTGCTCCGTCTTGTTAGCCAGTCTTTAATTTAGCGTTTAACAGTTTTCGCCTCGTCAACTCTCGGGCGCTTCCAAGACCTGCCCGAACGTTGACGACGCAAAGTCACGGAAACATGGTGCGTCATCTATAAGAGTACCGAGAACTGACTTTTTAATTTTACGTATAAGCCCATTCAGTCGAGTCAGGGATCTTACTTCTTGCAATAACACGATAACCGACCCCTTATTACTTCACTCACAACCAATATTTACGGCAAGATGTTTATATCTTATATCTAAATTTCTGTAACTTTTTGATTACGTTCGTATATCGACATGCCTTTCGGCATCCATCCGCTAAAAGTACCCAAGAGACGCGGGCAGAGACTGAAGAAGAAACCACAAACCGTGACGTCACTAATGGCTCTTCTGTTCCGTTAACGGTTAGCTTTTGCCTCCTTCTTTAAAACAAAAACGTGATTTTATTGTATTTTTCCGTTTCGTTATTTTGTATGAAGAAGCGGCGTGATAAAACAAAGCCTGTTTAAGAGAAAGAGGGGGGGGGGGGAGGGAAGCATCCCTTTGATGGGTTGAAAGCAATTGTCTCGCCTTTTATTGGCGCCTTTTTTCTGAGAGCGCAGCCTGCTGCCCATTATCTTATTCCCATCCAATAATAACGTTATTATTTCAGCACGGTCGGTAAACTGCACAAGTGGCATGTATTTATTTCCCCCCCCCCCCCCCCTTATTTCGATTTCTCTGTCTTCGCTCCTATTATATTTATGTGTGATCTACCCACGAGAAACAAGGGATATTCCAGGGTGGAAGTCAGGGAAAAAAAGAAGAAATCGAAATAGCCGGGAGGGGGGGGGGGAGAGAATGTAGGACCGGGAGGGGGGGGGGGGCAGGAAATAAATACATGCTACTTGTGCAGTTTACGGACCGTGCTGAAATAATAACGTTATTATTGAGAAACCAATTTATAACATGGAGAGGAAGGAGGAGGAGGAGGGCGGGGGCTTTGTTAACTATTCTGTACTCTCACCCAACAATATAATAAACAAAAGATACCATGAAAAAACAAAAAAAATAGCACGGTCCATAAACTGCACAAGTACCGAACACAAAAATAAATGGCTTGAAATAGTAAAAGTAATACAACACTTTCTTTTTCTCTTTTCTTTCTCTCTCTCTTTTTCTTCCTCCTCCTCCTCCTCCTCCTCTTTTTCTTCCTCCTCCTCCTATTTTTCCTCCTCCTCCTCCCTTTCTTCCTCCTCACTCTTTCTGTCTCCTTTTCACACATATTGGCTCATTCTTTTTTTCCTTTCTCCTCTCTCTTTGGACTCCCTCCCCCCCCCTGTACCCCAGAGATCTATCCTTGAACCTTTATTGTTCCTGATCTTCATAAACGATTTCCCTGAGTATATTGAGTCTGAGATAGGTATATTTGCTGACGACACCACGCTTTACTCTCGTCATGTGGGCAAAACGGACGTGAACATATCCGAGGCAATGGCTGAATCCCTAGAAAATGACCTCCAGACTGTAGTGGATTGAGGTCATAAATGGTTGGTAACATTTAATATGATTAGTTGAAAACAAGTCATTATTTTATCCATAGATGATGAGAGGGGGGGGGATTCTTGGTTCATACCTTTCCCAAGGGTATTAGTGCAGATAAAGAATTTAAACTTGGCATAGCCGATTCCATAGTCTCTAAGATGGTATCCATTGGGCTAAAGAAGGGGAAAGGAGAAGGCAAAGAAAAGAGATAGGGTGGGGAGCAAAAGAAAGGCAGAAAGACAAAGACAAGCATTCTGATGCATTCAAAATCAGCCCGCTCGTAGTATCTCGTTGTTTTGAGCAACGACATGGGCTTTCGTCACACAAGCCTCGGGCAGTGTGGTCAAGAACAGGTCTAAAAGTGAGACTTGCTGGTCTACTTGATCGAGGATGCGGGTCGGGAAATCAACAGTCTGAGAGAGGGAGTGAGCTAAGGAGAAATTATACGTAGGGTTACTGGCTGTGTCAGTAAAGCTGGATAATCCCAACCAGTCACGGTGGTTTACATTAAAATGCCCAAATACATGTATCTGGGCATTCGAGTCAAGTGAGAGTGCTCTATCTATGCTTTCAGAGACAAAGTTACGCAGGGTACAGTCCTGGTAGTTTGGTTTGGTAGTTTTGTTTTACGGCATATCAACCCTTTTTGGGTTATTTAATGCCGAATCTGGTCATTATAGTAAAAGTTTTTATGCTTCAAGTTCTTTATATCTTCAAATGTTTAATCATCGTTTTTGGTTTGGTAGTTTTGTTTTACGGCATATCAACCCTTTTTGGGTTATTTAATGCCGAATCTGGTCATTATAGGAAAAGTTTTTATGCTTCAAGTTCTTTATATCTTCAAATGTTTAATCATCGTTTTTGGTTTGGTAGTTTTGTTTTACGGCATATCAACCCTTTTTGGGTTATTTAATGCCGAATCTGGTCATTATAGTAAAGTATAGTATGCTTCAAGTTCTAAAAATAAAATAAAAAAGGGGAGGGAGAAAGGGAGAGGGGCTGTTGTTTTTGTTTTTGGTTTTGTAGAACATAATTAAGTTTTACAAAAAAAAAAAAAAAAAAAAAAACGTCAATGTAGGTGAATTTCGTCTCGGGGAGCCACAGGGCAGCCTGATCTGGTATCACCAGGGTACAGTCCTGGGTCGAAGGTGAAAGGTATAAGAAATATAACTAACACTTGATATAACGTCAATCTAAAGCACATGTAGGCTTCGTCATCCGATTCTAACCTATGTTCTCTAGTAAGGGAGGGGGTGTTCCGAACATAAACTCCTAGCCCGTGCATATATTTGTTAGAGTCTTTATGGTAAAGTTGGAGGTACTACGTCATGTCAAAGTGGTGAGAGAACGTTGAGGATTGAAGGTTATTGCTAGGATGTCCGTGGAGTTTGTCAGGAAAAGAAGTTTCTACGTCGTTGATGTTGGTTCTAAGTTCCCGGATATTTGTGAATGCAAGCCTCAAAGGCGGAGGCGAAGATGTTTCTTGTTGGGTGTCTGGTTTTTAACCCTAACCACCGGAGTGATAGGCACTTTTAATAAGATGTTTGTATACAAACAAACAAACAAACAGATGTGCCTCAGCAGAAACTATTTGTTTTAAGTGTAATGAGGATTAGTCTGGCTTAAGATATAAATATTAGAGGATAATCTTTTCATCTGATATTGGATTAACAGGTTAGGGTTTTTAAAAAACCCTGTTAGTTTGTGTGTGTGTGTGTGTGTGTGTGTATAATGAAACAATAGTCTTTTAAATTCCAATGACCAAGTCTTTATTCATATTCTTACTTGCCGAATTTACAAAATTACATTCAATGTAACTCTTATATGTGCCCTGTTGTTAAATTTAAATATTATTGTTTACTTATATGTGCTCTGTTGTTAAATTTAAATATTATTGTTTACTTATATGTGCTCTGTTGTTAACTTTAAATATTATTGTTTACTTATATGTGCTTTGTTGTTAAATTTAAATGTTATTGTTTACTTATATGTGCTCTGTTGTTAAATTTAAATATTATATGTGCTTTGTTGTTGAATTTAAATATTATTGTTTACTTATATGTGCTCTGTTGTTGAATTTCAATACCATTGTTTACTTATATGTGCTCTGTTGTTGAATTTCAATACCATTGTTTACTTATATGTGCTCTGTTGTTAAATTTAAATATTATTGTTTACTTATATGTGCTCTGTTGAATTTAAATATTATTGTTTACTTATATGTGCTCTGTTGTTGAATTTAAATACTATTGTTTACTTATATGGGCTCTGTTGTTAAATTTAAATATTATTGTTTACTTATATGTGTTCTGTTGTTAAATTAGAATAGTATTGTTTACTTATATGTGTTCTGTTGTTAAATTAGAATAGTATTGTTTACTTATATGTGCTTTGTTGTTAAATTTAAATACTATTGTTTACTTATATGTGCTCTGTTGTTGAATTTAAATATTATTGTTTACTTATATGTGCTCTGTTGTTAAATTTAAATATTATTGTTTACTTATATGTGCTCTGTTGTTAAATTAGAATATTATTGTTTACTTATATGTGCTCTGTTGTTAAATTTAAATATTATTGTTTACTTATATGTGCTCTGTTGTTAAATTTAAATATTATTGTTCACTTATATGTGCTCTGTTAAATTCAAATATTGTTTACTTATATGTGCAATGTTGTTAAATTTAAATATTATTGTTTACTTATATGTGCTATGTTGTTAAATTTAAATATTATTGTTCGCTTATATGTGCTCTGTTAAATTCAAATATTGTTTACTTATATGTGCTATGTTGTTAAATTTAAATATTATTGTTCGCTTATATGTGCTCTGTTAAATTCAAATATTGTTTACTTATATGTGCTATGTTGTTAAATTTAAATATTATTGTTCACTTATATGTGCTCTGTTAAATTCAAATATTGTTTACTTATATGTGCTATGTTGTTAAATTTAAATATTATTGTTCGCTTATATGTGCTCTGTTAAATTCAAATATTGTTTACTTATATGTGCTATGTTGTTAAATTTAAATATTATTGTTCACTTATATGTGCTCTGTTAAATTCAAATATTGTTTACTTATATGTGCTATGTTGTTAAATTTAAATATTATTGTTCGCTTATATGTGCTCTGTTAAATTCAAATATTGTTTACTTATATGTGCTCTGTTGTTGAATTTAAATATTATTGTTTACTTATATGTGCTCTGTTGTTAAATTTAAATATTATTGTTTATTTATATGTGCTCTGTTAAATTTAAATATTATTGTTTACTTATATGTGCTCTGTTGTTGAATTTAAATATTGTTTACTTATATGTGCTCTGTTGTTGAATTTAAATATTATTGTTTACTTATATGTGCTCTGTTGTTAAATTTAAATATTATTGTTTATTTATATGTGCTCTGTTAAATTACAATATTATTGTTTACTTATATGTGCTCTGTTGTTGAATTTAAATATTATTGTTTACTTATATGTGCTCTGTTGTTAAATTTAAATATTATTGTTTACTTATATGTGCTCTGTTGTTGAATTTAAATATTATTGTTTACTTATATGTGCTCTGTTAAATTTAAATATTATTGTTTACTTATATGTGCTCTGTTGTTGAATTTAAATATTATTGTTTACTTATATGTGCTCTGTTGTTAAATTTAAATATTATTGTTTACTTATATGTGCTCTGTTGTTAAATTTAAATATTATTGTTTACTTATATGTGCTCTGTTGTTAAATTTAAATATTATTGTTTACTTATATGTGCTCTGTTAAATTTAAATATTATTGTTTACTTATATGTGCTCTGTTGTTAAATTTAAATGTTATTTTTTACTTATATGTGCTCTGTTGTTAAATTTAAATACCATTGTTTACTTATATGTGCTCTGTTGTTAAATTTAAATATTGTTTAGTTATATGTGCTCTGTTGTTAAATTTAAATATTATTGTTTACTTATATGTGCTCTGTTGTTAAATTTAAATATTATTGTTTACTTATATGTGCTCTGTTGTTAAATTTAAATACCATTGTTTACTTATATGTGCTCTGTTGTTAAATTTAAATATTATTGTTTAGTTATATGTGCTCTGATGTTGAATTGAAATACTATTGTTTACTTATATGTGCTCTGATGTTAAATTTAAATATTATTGTTTACTTATATGTGCTCTGTTGAATTTAAATATTATTGTTTACTTATATGTGCTCTGTTGTTGAATTTAAATATTATTGTTTACTTATATGTGCTCTGTTGTTAAATTTAAATATTATTGTTTACTTATATGTGCTCTGTTATTAAATTTAAATGTTATTGTTTACTTATATGTGCTCTGTTATTAAATTTAAATGTTATTGTTTACTTATATGTGTACTGTTGTTAAATTTAAATATTATTGTTTACTTATATGTGCTCTGATGTTGAATTGAAATACTATTGTTTACTTATATGTGCTCTGACGTTAAATTTAAATATTATTGTTTACTTATATGTGCTCTGTTGAATTTAAATATTATTGTTTACTTATATGTGCTCTGTTGTTGAATTTAAATATTATTGTTTACTTATATGTGCTCTGTTGTTAAATTTAAATATTATTGTTTACTTATATGTGCTCTGTTATTAAATTTAAATGTTATTGTTTACTTATATGTGCTCTGTTGTTAAATTTAAGTACTATTGTTTACTTATATGTGCTCTGTTGTTAAATTTAAATACTATTGTTTACTTATATGTGCTCTGTTGAATTTAAATATTTTTGTTTACTTATATGTACTCTGTTGTTGAATTTTAATATTATTGTTTACTTATATGTGCTCTGTTGTTGAATTTAAATATTATTGTTTACTTATATGTGCTTTGTTGTTGAATTTAAATATTATTGTTTACTTATATGTGCTCTGTTATTAAATTTAAATGTTATTGTTTACTTATATGTGCTCTGTTGTTAAATTTAAGTACTATTGTTTACTTATATGTGCTCTGTTGTTGAATTTAAATATTATTGTTTACTTATATGTGCTCTGTTGTTAAATTTAAATACTATTGTTTACTTATATGTGCTCTGTTGTTAAATTTAAAATCTATTGTTTACTTATATGTGCTCTGTTGAATTTAAATATTATTGTTTACTTATATGTGCTCTGTTGTTAAATTTAAATATTATTGTTTACTTATATGTGCTTTGTGGTTAAATTTAAATATTATTGTTTACTTATATGTGCTCTGTTGTTAAATTTAAATATTATTGTTTACTTATATGTGCTCTGTTGTTAAATTTAAATATTATTGTTTACTTATATGTGCTTTGTTGTTGAATTTAAATATTATTGTTTACTTATATGTGCTCTGTTGTTAAATTTAAATACTATTGTTTACTTATATGTGCTCTGTTGAATTTAAATATTTTTGTTTACTTATATGTACTCTGTTGTT
>OY744549.1:49070677-49075677 GCA_963556195.1 Sepiola atlantica
CTCTGGAGCCCCCTCGACGTAAATACACTAGACCAACTCGACAATCAGCTAAATTCCATCCATTCACTGTGGAGGTCCCAGATGCCGGAGAGCCTTCTACTTCAATGGTTCTTTTTCTCGTACTGTCAGTCTCTGGAACTCCCTCCCCGCTTCCTGTTTCCCCGACTGTACCGACATGCAGAGGTTTAAAACTAATGTAAACAGACATCTCACAGCACAGCTCTCAACTTAGGATGAAACCCAAAACCTACAACCTAATTCTCAGTAACCCTGTACATCCACAGTGGCGGCCTGCCTTGTTTGGGGTGAAATATGTTAAAAAAAAATATCTGGAGCAGAGAACTCGTATCCCTGAGAATGGCAGAGAAAAATGTGCCCGCAATAGATTTGTCAGAGATTTTATTTTATTTTATTGCATAGTCTGCACTTTTAACCATTGGGCCATTGACAAATACCAGGACTCAACCTTTCTTGTATGGTACATACATGTCTATGGACTCAACATATTTTGTATTACTGTTTTCATAACATATATCTGATAACGTTGAGTCTGAGATAGGTATATTTGTTGACGCCACCACGCTTTACTCTCGTCATGTGGACAAAACGTACGCGATCATATCCGAGGCAATGGCTGAATCCTTGGAAAGTGACTTCAGTCTGTAGTGGATTGGGGTCATAAATGGTTGGTAACATTTAATGCTGCAAAGACAAAGCTACTTTCCTTCAATAACTAAAGAAACCTCTTCAACCACCGATTCACAGTTAACACAAATTGGAATAAATACATTGAAGACATTGCCAGGGCTGCTGCAAAGAAGGTGGGGCTCCTTCTACCGTGCTAATAAACTCCTCACACCTGACATTATCCTGTATCTCTACAAAGCCACCATCCGCCCATGCATGGAGTATTGTTGCCACATCTGGGCTGGTGCATCACCCGCTAGTCTCTCCCTCTTAGACAAGGTCCAAAAAAGAGTCTCAATTGATAGGTTCTTCACTATCCACCAAGCTCCAGCCCTGTCCCATCGCCGCAATGTAGCATCCTTGTGCTCGTTTTACAAGTACTTCAATGGAATGTGCTCCGATGAACTTGCTGCTCTAGTGCCCCCTCGACGTAAATTCGCTAGACCAACCCGACAATCATCCAAATCCCATCCATTCACTGTGGAGGTCCCCAGATGCTGAAGAGCCTACTACTCCAATAGCCTCTTTCCTCATGCGGCTGGCCTCTGGAACTCCCTCCCTGCTCCCTGTTTCCCCGACAGTATCGACATGCAGAAATTTTAAACTAATGTAAACAGACATCTTGCTGCACAGCTCCCAACTTGGGCTGACCCCCCCCCCCCCATAACTTACACCCTATCTCTCAGTAGCCCCTTACGTCTACAGTGGCGGCCTGCCTTGTTTGGGGTGAACTATGTTAAAAATATGATGATGATGATGATGATGATGAGCTTCCCTTAGTTTGTCCTTTAGTCCTTACATTTCATGAGCGATGTTTCTGACAAAGGGGGAAGAATTACTGTTTTCTGGGTCGGAATCTATCTATCTAACACTTATCATTGGCTAGTTTTTGACCTTGAAGTGGTAATTTATTTATTTTTTAGCTCCTTACATCAAGTGGCTTCATGCCTTGTCTGGAGCGATTTCCATTAAAAAAAAAGAAGATTTATGTTAAACAAAATAATTTTTTAAAAATAACTTACATAGCGGTTGCTACTTTTTCTATTCGTTGTGTTTTCTGGAACTTCTAGTAACCATTTTGCTGTGGGAAGCGGATCTATTATTAAAAACTGTGTTCTGCGGCTACGGTAGTCAAATGACATCCCGTAGCTGCAATCAGTCCGCCATGCTAGTCCCAGGCCATCTGGCCTTGTCATGCACAAGTTGTCATAGACAATGAAGTTGTTTCGCTGTACGTAGTGGTCCTAGTCCCGCCTGCTTGATGTCAGCACGTGGTGTGCCCAGCAGATTTGTGCAGTGCCGTCCTAGTCGCGGTTGGTAGGCTTGCGAGCCAGTAACGGCAAAGTCTGGTGCCCAGCAGATTTGTGCAGTGCCGTCCTAGTCGCGGTTGGTAGGCTTGCGAGCCAGTAATGGCAAAGTCTGGTGCCCAGCAGATTTGTGCAGTGCCGTCCTAGTCGCGGTTGGTAGGCTTGCGAGCCAGTAACGGCAAAGTCTGGTGCCCAGCAGATTTGTGCAGTGCCGTCCTAGTCGCGGTTGGTAGGCTTGCGAGCCAGTAACGGCAAAGTCTGGTGCCCAGCAGATTTGTGCAGTGCCGTCCTAGTCGCGGTTGGTAGGCTTGCGAGCCAGTAACGGCAAAGTCTGGTGCCCAGCAGATTTGTGCAGTGCCGTCCTAGTCGCGGTTGGTAGGCTTGCGAGCCAGTAACGGCAAAGTCTGGTGCCCAGCAGATTTGTGCAGTGCCGTCCTAGTCGCGGTTGGTAGGCTTGCGAGCCAGTAACGGCAAAGTCTGGTGCCCAGCAGATTTGTGCAGTGCCGTCCTAGTCGCGGTTGGTAGGCTTGCGAGCCAGTAACGGCAAAGTCTGGTGCCCAGCAGATTTGTGCAGTGCCGTCCTAGTCGCGGTTGGTAGGCTTGCGAGCCGGTAACGGCAAAGTCTGGTGCCCTCTGTGCGGGAGTGTCAGGGTCCATTCGTAGGACATGGCCTAACATAGACCATCTTTGTTCAGCGACCTTTGTGGAGAGGGGTTTTTCGTTGCAAAGCTCGTATAGTGCCTTGTTGCTGATAAGTTTTTTCGGCCAGCAGTGACCTGTGATGGAACGGAGGTGTCTGCGGTGGCACGCATCCAGCTTGTCAAGCGGATATATATCCGATCAAATTGTTATTATCGTCGACTGTGAAAAGCGGATTTATTTTGAAAAAAAAAAAACCCAACAAAAAAACTCTTTATTCTGTGAGAAGTGAATGATACATCACGCCAATCGTCGCCAAACAGAAAAGTTTTGCACCACTTTTATGTCCCATTACAAAGATTAAAATCAACATAAACCTTATGTATAGAATCCTTATTCCAATTTTGATTAAAATCCATCACATGACTGTAGAAAATGTCTAAAATGTAAGTCTTAAGCTTAAAGAATCTTAAGAAGACATTGAAATTCAGAGAATCTTATCTAATTGATGTCTAATGAATATGGATCAAATTCAATGCAAATCTGAAATATTCTAATTTTCAAACGGGCGATTGTGCTCATATTATGCTGCCTAAAAATATTTGGGTAATATATATTAATTGATGTCGAATATCTATCATTGAAATTTTACAAAATTCGGAGGTATCTGAATTTTCATTAAGGGCTTCCACCCCCTTTTGCATAAAACTAAACATAGCACACATTACCCACCCGCAACTGTGTTCAAAAATTCATAATCATCAGTTAATTGTTTATACATTTGGTAATTGGGGAAGTGGTCATTTGATCAGTACCACTGAAGAGTCATGAATTTTATAACTGTTCTGTTTTTAACAGTTACATGGTAAACAGCTGATGATCCCCGTTTAATATTTCACAATTCAACTTAAAGTCCCCTGTTTTTGTTTCACTGTTATATACTTGAATTCCCTTTTGTATTTGTAAATTTTCCAGCAGTAAGTCGGCTGCTGCAGATGCTAAGTCTGCGACATTTGGGATTTTGTTAGTATCCCTGGGAATTTAAACTGCATTTTCTTTCTTTGTTTAAAATGACTCAAAGCTTCTTTAGACTATGTATATCTGAGGTTCGGTTGATTTCACTTCCTATTTCCTGTTCTATTGTTCTGTTTTCTATAGGGTGGCCTATCACTGTTTCCTTGTTGTTTCAATATAATGGGTGACCTTATTTTAACATGTGCTTGCTTGTATTTCTATCTTGGGTTTTAGTTTTTAAGTTTTTAGGTTTAGTTTAGTTTAGTATTTTATATATTTATTTATTTATTATGTATTGTTAACCTAAGGTAAATTTTATTCTTTGCAGGCAGTTGTTTGCTATCTCACTTCTACAGTTTAATAGATTTTGGGGGTCTTTAAAGTTTAGGATTTCAAATTTCTCATTCAGACATAATCTACACGGGTTGTCTAAATTTCTACATGTACTGGCCTGTCGTATTATTTCCCATTCAAATGGCACAAGTGAAAAATATAGATGAAAATCTCACCATGAGTTTATCAAATTCTTGGATACAATACATAAAGGGAAAACATTAAGAAGTTTGTCAAATTAAAAAGAAAATGATTTCTACATTTAAAAGTAGATGACGACTCTATGCAAATGTAATTGTACTTTTTAGGCGATTTCAGAATTTTAGAACAGAATCGGTAAGTGTATCGGAATCAGAAAAAAATATTGGAATTGTTCTATCACTAATATATATATATATATATATATATATATATATATATATCTATTAATAATGGAGATTATGCATCTGTCTGTCTGAAGCCGAAACTTCATCAGAGTAATATTCCTATTTATCTACTTCCCACAAAGTAGAATGTGACAAGGTCGGAAAGTGGGAATTGCGCACTCTAGAGGAAGAATACTTGGGCCTTTAAAAAATTGCCTGGGCAGCCCCGTCGGCAGTCCCCGGTAGGGGGCGCATCTGGCGATTAGCAATAAACTAACCCCTTCTCAAAGGGCGAGAAGGGACTGCACAGGACAGACCCATAGACAGGCGTAAATCAAGACTCGAAGGCCAAGACAATACGAGTCTATGGGGTGCAGTATCCATCGGAACAGATACTACACTTTGATCAAGTAATATCACAATTTACTTAGTCTGCCAGCTTCATTATATACTACTACAAAAACCGCCGTAAAGACTATGCACATTTCTCAATTTACATAATCAATTGCTTTTAAACTTCTAATAAATTAGTATTCGCAAATATACACTCATGATTGTTTTCTTCAGATTTCCACATGTATTTACGCTATTTTGCTCGCTAATAATCTTACTTATAAATTATAATTATTTCTTTTATTATTTACATATATATATG
>OY744549.1:49083177-49085677 GCA_963556195.1 Sepiola atlantica
TAATGCTCTATATGACAAAAGAGTTAGGCTTTATACGACAAAAGAGTTAGGCTCTATATGACAAAAGGGTTAGGCTCTATATGACAAAGGATTTGGGCTATATATGACAAAGGGGTTAGGCTATATATGACAAAAGAGTTAGGCTCTATATGACAAAAGCGTTAGGCTCTATATGACAAAAGGGTTAGGCTATATATGACAAAAGCGTTAGGCTATATATGACAAAAGAGTTAGGCTCTATATTACAAAAGTGTTAGGCTCGATATGACAAAAAGGGTTAGGCTCGATATGACAAAAAGTGTTAGGCTCTATATGACAAAAAGGGTTAGGCTCTATATGACAAAAGAGTTAGGCCTTATATGACAAAAATGGTTAGGCTCTATATGACAAAAATGGTTAGGCTCTATATGACAAAAGGGTTAGGCTTTATATGACAAAAGAGTTAGGCTTTATATGACAAAAGAGTTAGGCTCTATATGACAAAAGGGTTATGCTCTATATGACAAAGGGGTTAGGCTCTTTATGACAAAAGAGTTAGGCTCTATATGACAAAGGGGTTAGGCTCTATGTGACAAAAGGGTTATGCTCTATATGACAAAGGGGTAATGCTCTATATGACAAAAGAGTTAGGCTTTATACGACAAAAGAGTTAGGCTCTATATGACAAAAGGGTTAGGCTCTATATGACAAAGGGGTTAGGCTATATATGACAAAGGGGTTAGGCTATATATGACAAAAGAGTTAGGCTATATATGACAAAAGAGTTAGGCTCTATATGACAAAAGCGTTAGGCTCTATATGACAAAAGGGTTAGGCTATATATGACAAAAGCGTTAGGCTATATATGACAAAAGAGTTAGGCTCTATATTACAAAAGTGTTAGGCTCGATATGACAAAAAGGGTTAGGCTCTATACGACAAAAGGGTTAGGCTCTATACGACAAAAGGGTTAGGCTTTATATGACAAAAGAGTTAGGCTCTATACGACAAAAGGGTTAGGCTCTATACGACAAAAGGGTTAGGCTCTATACGACAAAAGAGTTAGGCTTTATATGACAAAAGAGTTAGGCTCTATATGACAAAAAGGGTGAGGCTCTATATGACAAAAAGGGTTAGGCTCTATATGACAAAAGGGTTTGGCTCTATATGACAAAAGGGTTAGGCTTTATATGACAAAAGAGTTAGGCTCTATATTACAAAGGGGTTAGGCTCTATATGACAAAAGGGTTATGCTCTATATGACAAAGGGGTAATGCTCTATATGACAAAAGAGTTAGGCTCTATACGACAAAAGGGTTAGGCTTTATACGACAAAAGAGTTAGGCTCTATATGACAAAATAGTTAGGCTCTATATGACAAAAAGGTTAGGCTCTATATGACAAAAGAGTTAGGCTCTATATGACAAAAGAGTTAGGCTCTATATGACAAAAGGGTTAGGCTCTATATGACAAAAGGGTTAGGCTTTATATGACAAAAGGGTTAGGCTCTATACGACAAAAGGGTTAGGCTCTATATGACAAAAGGGTTAGGCTCTATATGACAAAAGAGTTAGGCTCTATATGACAAAAGAGTTAGGCTCTATATGACAAAAGGCTTAGGCTTTATATGACAAAAGGGTTAGGCTCTTATTGACAAAAGGGGAAGAATTGCTGTTTTCTGGATCAGAATTCATTCATTTAACACTTGTCGTTAGCTTCTTCTTTTTTTACCTTGAAGTAGTTGTATTTTCTTTCTTACCTCCTTACATCAAGTGGCTTCATGTGATGTCTGGAGCGATTTCCATGAAAAAAAAATTCAATTTTACTTTATTTACCTCGTACGAGGTTAGACACAAGGTCATGAAAAGCCAGCACACTAGGATTAGCACACTTTGACCTACAAAAATGCCTGAGTGGATCCCGGTCGGCATTACGCTGTAGGACGCCTCAGCCGATTAGAAATAAACTAAATCTTTCTTAGCGAGAAGGTAAAGCCTGGTAAGTAAAAGTTAATTAACGATAGCAACACCCTTCTTTTTTTTTATATACTGCTTATGTATATGCGGTATCAGTCGAAAGGTTAACTAATTTGCATATTGGTTTTGTAAAAGAACATTTTATTAATTAACTTTTTTATTTTTATTATGTTACAGAATTTTTTAGATGACGATGTATCATTTGGATCATTCAGACTACTGTTCTCATCTTGGACGTTATTCTCACAACGTTTCGGCCGATGTAACCTCCAACCTTCTTTCGATGTATCTTGTCGGACTCTGGAATATTTCAGTCGAACTCTGGAAATCTTTCAGTCGAACTCTGGAAATCTTTCAGTCGAACTCTGGAAATCTTTCAGTCGAACTCTGGAAATCTTTCAGTCGAACTCTGGAAATCTTTCTGTCGAACTCTGGAAATCTTTCTGTCGAACTCTGGAAATCTTTCTGTCGAACTCTGGAAATCTTTCAGTCGAACTCTGGAAATCTTTCAGTCGAACTCTGGAATCTTTCTGTCGACCCCTGAA
>OY744549.1:49088177-49110677 GCA_963556195.1 Sepiola atlantica
CACACACATATATATATATATATTTATATATATATATATATATATACATAAATACAACATAAAAACCTACATACATACACACAGCCTCTGTGCGTATATACATGTGAGTGTGTACACACATACATACAAGTACACACACGGAAACGGAAAGATTTTACGGTGATGGCGTTGAAATAAGATAAATATTTCTAAGCCCGTAATTTCCACATGGCTGATCAGCGTTGTGTCTCTCCACGAAAATTCTGTAAGAAGATGGGAGAAGTGAAACAGATTCTTTTTCTCTTTCGTCTACCCTCATTCTTCCCCCTTTCCCGGCGCCAAATCGCATTCAAACCTCAAACGGGAGCGGCTTTTTCTGATGATCCGCCAACGAAAAACGCGCATCGACAACCGTTCGAAGTCGTTGATGCGCTTGTCGATAAACATTGACGATCTCCCGGCATTTTTTTTTTTTTTAAATTTTTGTTGTTTTATCAACACGTCACATGCAAACTAATCGAAAATGGAAGAACAACAAAAAAAAGAAAAGTGGAGCGGATCGAGAGCGCGGTTATGAAGAGAGATATCCCACAATGCTTTGCAGAAGAAGAAGAAGAAGAAAGAGAAGAAAAGGGACAAGGAAAAAGAAGTGTGACAAAGAAGAAGAAAGGTAAGAAGTAGAAGAAGTAGAAGAAGAAGAAGAAGAAGGAGAAGGAAAGAAGAAGAGAAGAAGGAAAGTGAAAGAAGAAGAAGGAAAGAAAGAGAAGAAGGAAAGAAAGAAGGAAAGAAAGAAGAAGGAAAGAAGAAGGAAAGAAAGAAGAATAAGGAAAGAAAGAAGAAGAAAGAAAGAAAGAGAAGAAGGAAAGAAAGAGAATAAGGAAAGAAAGAGAATAAGGAAAGAAAGAAGGAAAGAAAGAAGAAGGAAAGAAAGAGAAGAAGGAAAGTGAAGGAAAGAAAGAAGGAAAAAAAGAAGAAGGAAGGAAAGAAAGAAGAAGGAAAGAAAGAAGAAGGAAAGAGAGAAGAAGGAAAGAGAAGAAGAAGAAGAAAAAGAAGAAGAAGAAGAAGAAGAAAGAAAGAGAAGAAGGAAAGAAAGAGAAGGAAAGAAAGAAGAAGAAGGAAAGAAAGAGAAGGAAAGAATGAAGGAAAGAAAGAGAAGAAGGAAAGAAAGAAGAAGGAAAGAAAGAAGAAGAAAGAAAGAGAAGAAGAAGAAAGAAAGAGAAGAAGAAGAAAGAGAAGAAGAAGAAGAAGAAGAAGAAGAAAGAAAGAGAAGAAAAGAAAGAAGAAGGAAAGAAAGAAGAAGAAGGAAAGAAAGAGAAGGAAAGAATGAAGGAAAGAAAGAGAAGAAGAAGAAGGAAAGAAAGAAGGAAAGAAAAGAAGAAGGAAAGAAAGAAGAAGGAAAGAGAAGAAAAGAAAGAAAGAGAAGAAAAGAAAGAAGAAGAAGAAGAAGAAGAAGGAAAGAAAGAGAAGAAGGAAAGAATGAAGGAAAGAAAGAGAAGAAGAAGGAAAGAAAGAAGGAAAGAAAAGAAGGACAGAAAAGAAGGAAAGAAAGAGAAGAAGAAGAAGAAAAGTGACAAAGAAAGAAAATGAAAATGGAGGCAACACATTGAAATGACAAAAGATCAAAGCACGCGAAAGAATCAGTGCGAAAAATGATCTAACCCTAACCCTTCTCTTTTAAACACCCCCCCCCCCACACACACAAAGTTTGGATGCCACATGTTTGTTCTTCTAAACCTTCCCTTCTTCAAGCGGTTTAAGTGATGCCAACTGTCGTCATATTATGGAATAATAATCACCTTTTATTGTTATCAAAATATGACAGACCCAAATCGATGACGATCATCATAATATTCGGTTTAACGTCCGTTTTACAAACTGGCATGTGTTGGACGGCTTTTAGAAATTCACTTCAAAACTAACCCTACCCCTGACCAATTCTTTATTTATTCCCCCTTTCCCTCTCTCGAATCTACCCTTATCACTTCTTCTCAGGTTTTCCTTGGACTTCTCCTGCCAACCGACCCTGCTACCTCAACTGTTCTACATCCACTAACCCCAGCATTCAATGTGACCAAACCAACAAAGTCTCCGGTTCTGCACACATCTCCCTATATTGTCCAGATTTAATCGTTCTCTGAGGTCATCAGATCTAAACTTTTCTTGAAGACTCACATTAAACATTCATCGTATCATTCTCATATCATTTCTCTCCATATAACATCATCATCATCATCATCTAGTTTAATGTCTGTTTTACATGCTGGCATGTGTTGGACGGTTTTTAGAAATTGACTTCCAAACTAACCTATCTCTGGCCAGGTCTTTATTTATCCTTCTTTCTCTCAAATCCACCCTTATCGATTTCTCTCATTTTTCCTTGGCCTTCCCCTTCCAACTGACCCTTCTACCTCAACTGTTCTACATCTAACCGAAGCTCTCTCATCTATTCTGTGAATGTGACCAAACCAACAGAGCCTCCTGTTATGAACACATCTTCCTCTACTGTCTAGATTTAATCTTCCTCTGAGATCAAGCCCGTCGTTAGGACTCATATCGTGCGTTCACTGCACTGTCCACGATCGTCCCACACGTTGTGCCGGTCCAAAGTTGTAGTTCGATTCAGTCTCGTCCCAAGCAAAACCGCAAGTCCAGTCTATAAAGCAAGTAACAGGTTTATTTGTTGGAGGTTACAAATGAAACTCATGTTCTTAGGTTGAATGGCAGACTTGCAAAATGAGACCTCTTATCTCGATCACACAAATCTGAACAACTACGAAGATTTGCTAACAACTGTAACAAAAAGAAAGCTTGGATGGTATGGTCACGTGACAAGGGGCAGTGGTCTCTCCAAAACCATCCTGCAGGGAGCAGTGCAAGGCAAGAGAAGGAGAGGTAGACAACACAAAAGATGGACGGACAACATCAAAGAGTGGACGGGCTACAACTTCGCTACAACCCAGTCCATTGCCCATGACCGTCAGAAGTGGAGACAGCTGGTGTGGAGTTCATTGGTGCAGCGCCCCTACGACCCAGGAGGGGTTAAGGGACCAAGTCAAGTCAAGTCAAGGTTTATTTGTTGGAGGTTACAAATGAAACTCATGTTCTTAGGTTGAATGGCAGACTTGCAAAATGAGATCCCTTATCTCGATCACATAAAATCTAGGTCCCATCAACACAATAGACCCTTTTAACGTTCAACTCTAATTGACTGCCAGCTTTCATCATGCCCTGAGGGCCAGGTCTCCCCCTCCCCTTCCCATCTCCTGGAATTCTTTCCTCCTAATCGGAAATCTTGGACGTACCTGTCACGGGCTGAATATATTCTATACCAAAAAGCATGTAAATTAATCAAGTAGTTTTTTTTATTTTATAAAAGAAAATTACATTTTACCGATTAATGAAGAAATACGTCCTCATTGATTGTAGAAGAAATAACGGTGCTTTTACAGTTTAGCGGATGCTTTAAATAAAACAAACTGATTAACGAATAACGTGGAAATACGGCTGCGATTACGGCTGATTTTCTTAGTAAAACCTCGTTATCCTCCTGTATTATCGATCCTTTCAAGGTGAGGGATTCGTTGGAAAGTGATATTTATAATAGTAGAGGGAAAAAATGAATTTATAAAAATGTAAGAGTTACTTCCCCTGCGTTACATACGAGTTGTCTCCCTTGAAATTGTTAATATTATTTTTGTTCTCCCTCTGAAGCATTAAGAATACGTTGTAAAATCGTGAATGAATATACTTACAGAGATTCCCGAGTCTTGACGTAGTAGAACAAACTTTTTTCTGTGCTTTTCCAGTTTAGCGGATACTTTCGAGA
This sequence comes from Sepiola atlantica, assembly GCA_963556195.1. Taxonomy (NCBI): domain Eukaryota; kingdom Metazoa; phylum Mollusca; class Cephalopoda; order Sepiida; family Sepiolidae; genus Sepiola; species Sepiola atlantica. The sequence continues at coordinate 49,091,983 of OY744549.1, forward strand.
AAAAAAAAACGAAAAAAAAAACAACTGAGGAATATCTGTTTGATGTACTTATATATATTTTACGTTAAATTTATGTGGGGAAACTGACCCCCACCTCACCCACCTTAAATTCTAAAATAACTTGTTTTTCAAGGTGTTCACACCTAAAAAGGAGAATCTCATTTTGAGGATGGGTGGTGTGATTTAGCTGATGGTGTTAATACCCAGACGGAAATGGCCGAAGCAGTTTAAGATTTGAAGCAATTTTTTCTTTAAGTTTAAAAAATTTTTTTTTCAACTTATAAATTTGCTTTTTTTTTTCTCTTTAAAAAAATTTTTTTTTTTATTTGATGTATTTCAGCAAAACGCTAGCACCCAACTGAAAATTAATGACATTTAAAATAATAAGACAACATTGAATTATTTTATCGTCTTAATCATTTATTTAGCGAGTAGAATATCCGAAATTAGTAAGGGTTTAGTTTGGAGTTTTGTAGAAAAAAAATTATGAATAGGCGATAAAAATGTTTTTTTTTTTTTCATAATATTAAATGAACTATTTAGAGTAAAAAAAAAACTACTTATTACATACAATCGGAAGAAAAACATGTTTGATATGTGTAAATAGGCTGCAAAATAGTATAGAAAATGCGGTGCTTATCCAGTTTAGCGGGTACTTCCGAAATAAAATTTAAAAAAAACTGAGGAATATCTATTTGATGTACGTACCTGTCACGAGCTGAATATATCCTATATCAAAACGCACGTACGTTATAGGTATGTGCAAAAATGGCCGTCTCTTGTACGGACTATGCTTATTAAAAAGCGCTTATCATTAATTATTTAATTAGTTTCCGTGTAAACTTTGATTGTGTTTGAAAGATAAAAGCCTAAACTTAATCTCTAAAAGGAAAAAAACTGCATATTTACGTGTGAAAAATAAATTATAATGAAATATGTAATCACGGTGGCGAAAAAAAAAAATTTAGTGTATTTTGAACTTTGAAAAAATTACTTGTAAAAATCCCTTGAAAGATAAATATTAGTTTTTGGAAACTATTTCAAAGATAATTATTAAATTAAAGTCATAAGACACTGAATTAAAAAAAAAAATTCCCACGTTTTACTAAAAATTAGCAAAATTATCCCCCCAAAAGTCATAAATTAGTAAAATCCGGCATAGTTAATCGGAAAACGACTTTGTTTATCAATTGACTATCGCTATGCAAAATATATGGAAGACAAAAATGTCATAATTTATCATTTTTAACTTTATATATAAAAATGGTTTTGTAATAGTTTATAGAAGTTGAAAAACTATTATCCATTAGTTTCTTTATTCTTTTTAAGGTTATAAACAAATTTAAGTACCCTTATTTTGTTATAATAAAAAGGAAATGTTTATTTAATTAAAATATTTGTGAGTGTACACAATTAAGATCGTATAAAAAGGTTCATATTTAACTTGGTATTAGTTTTTAATTTAGTAATACTTTGAAATTATTGATGACGTCTGTTTACCAATGTCTTTCCTTAGAATTTGAAATTAAACTTTTTTTAAATGTTAAAAATTATTTTTACGTTACGAACTGCGTCAATTTTATCAATTTTTTTTTTACATTATTTAAAATTTTAGTTACTCGATTTATTCTTAACGTGTCGTAACGATAAATTACATTGATTCTTTTTAAAATAAAGTGTTTTTTTTTTAATTTTAAGTGTGAAAAAGTAAATTAAAGTCAATGACTACACTGGCAATTTATTCATTGAAGAAAAAAGTTAAAACAGTTATTTATTGATAAACAGAATTCAATTTTGAAAGAAAATGCCATGTTTGAATTCTCTTTATTAATAAATAATTGTTTTTAACTTCTAAAATATTTATTAATGAAAAAAATACAAAACAAATACAAATCTTTCCAAATAATGGACGATGAATTGTGAAATTAACGAAATTGTTGCATCTCTAAAAATAAAAATTTGAGGGCGATGTAAAAGTGAGTGGTTGTTGGAAGGCTAATCCCAGCTGGTTATTACAGAACGGGGCTACCATACCATTCAAAGTTGATCGTTAGTAGAAATTATCCAATTTTTAAAATTCTTTTTTTAGTTAAGTTCCTGGGTCTCAAATTTGTCAATTTTTAGTTTATTTTCAAGATTATAAAAAATAATTCTTGCGCTGATGATGCCACGTTCATGTATGAAAGGGAAATATAATTATTTTTGTAGACCCGTGCTAGGGGTCACAAAGATAACAACCACAAATTGTGACAGGTTAAAATATACAATGTATTTATTCATAGCAATACAGTAACGCCACTAAATGTGGTAGGAGATGACCGGATTCCTACCATGCGGTAAAACATGAATAGGAATGTCCTCGATATTTAACACCTACCCACTATAGGAGTATGTGACACAAGGTCGGAAAGTGGGATTTGAAAAGCCAGCGCCCGAGAACGTGAGCGCTTTAGCCATTAAAAATTGCCTGGACAGCCCCGTCGGCATTCCCCGGTAGGGGCGCCTCAGGCAGTAAGCTATCAACTTACTCCTCCCCAAAGAGGAGAGGCAAAGCCTGGGAGGGTGGACCTCCTAGAACTGCACAGGACAGACCCATAGACCGGCGTAATCATGCCCCGAAGGCCAAGACAACACCGGTCTATAGGGTGTAGTATCCATCGGAACAGATACCACACGTGGACACTCACATGATAGGAATGTCCTCGATATTTAACACCTACCCACAATAGGAGTATGTGACACAAGGTCGGAAAGTGGGATTTGAAAAGCCAGCGCCCGAGAACGTGAGCGCTTTAGCCATTAAAAATTGCCTGGACAGCCCCGTCGGCATTCCCCGGTAGGGGCGCCTCAGGCAGTAAGCTATCAACTTACTCCTCCCCAAAGAGGAGAGGCAAAGCCTGGGAGGGTGGACCTCCTAGAACTGCACAGGACAGACCCATAGACCGGCGTAATCATGCCCCGAAGGCCAAGACAACACCGGTCTATAGGGTGTAGTATCCATCGGAACAGATACCACACGTGGACACTCACATGATAGGAATGTCCTCGATATTTAACACCTACCCACTATAGGAGTATGTGACACAAGGTCGGAAAGTGGGATTTGAAAAGCCAGCGCCCGAGAACGTGAGCGCTTTAGCCATTAAAAATTGCCTGGACAGCCCCGTCGGCATTCCCCGGTAGGGGCGCCTCAGGCAGTAAGCTATCAACTTACTCCTCCCCAAAGAGGAGAGGCAAAGCCTGGGAGGGTGGACCTCCTAGAACTGCACAGGACAGACCCATAGACCGGCGGAATCATGCCCCGAAGGCCAAGACAACACCGGTCTATAGGGTGTAGTATCCATCGGAACAGATACCACACGTGCACACTCACATGATAGGAGTGTGCTCTGTTTGAGTCTTTGCAACCATGGTATTTATTATAGATGGTTGCTTCCATTAGTTCTTCAATAGGGGTGATTTGTACCCCACAACAATTATGTAGCATTTTTCATTTTTCCAGAAACTCTAATCATAAAAATCACATGAAATATTTTTTGCAATTATATATATATATTTTTTTTTTGTGAAAATATTGATTAAACAATGCTTTATTCAATAATAATATCGCTAATACAAAAAATTAATTTTTCTTCGAGTTATAGTGATTTTGTTAACACGGTATTTAGGGGTCTTTTTCGTAATATATAAAAAATATTAAAAAAAATTTTTTTTTAATTGTTAACATCTACAATGCTTTATTTTCATAAAAAACAAAAAAAAAATAATGCATTTTTTTTATTAATATGTAAAAATATAACTTTCGTAAAGGTGTATTTTGTTTTAAAAAATAATACATTTTCACTAAGTTTAAAAAAAAAAAAAATGGTTTCATTATATTCCATGATTGTTGATTAATAAATATTGAACATTTCATTAAAATTGGTTGATTTCCTAGATTTTAGTGAATTTTTAAGTGAAGGGGGGGGGGGGGGGTTCAAAATGTTTTTTTACATTTTGGGAATCGGCCATTGATTTTGCACGTACCTAAAAATATATCCTATACGAAAAAAACACGTAAATTATTCAAGTAAGTTTTTTTTATAAAAGAAAATTAGATTTTACCGATAAACGAATGACGAGGAAATACGGCTGCCATTACGGCATATTCAAGGGATATTCAAGGGTAATAACCATAACTATTACATACTGGGTTGATTTGGATATCGTTTCTGGCTGTGTGTACATTTATTCGTTTATTGGTAAAATTTAATTTTTATTTATAAAAAATAAACTACTTGATTAATTTACGTGATTTTTCGTATAGGATTTATTCAACCCGTGAAAACAGATATTCCTCAGTTTGTTTTATTTAAAGTATCCGCTAAAGTGTAAAAGCACCAACAATCCTGCAAGTTTAAACATGTCAAAACAAAGTGAAATAACTCGATTAGAAGAATGACTCTCTTAAGCGACGTTTAAACATGTCTAAAACAAAGGGAAATAACTCGATTTTACTAATGTTTTCTTTATTAGTAACTGGGAGGCCAAAGTTAAATGTATCTTATTTTGTCTTATATAGTACGTCTATGTTATCTTTCAGAAATTGTGTTTTTTTTTAAATTGTGTTTTTCATTAAAAACAATGGGGAAGTTAAATGTTTCTCTTGACGTCACGTGATCAAATAAAGCGATTTTTGGGGTGACGGAATTAATTACAAATATAAATATACTTTACAAATTTCTTTAAAAAATATGATAAATATACGACTTTACAAATTTCTTTAAAAAATATGATAAATATACTTTACAAATTTCTTTAAAAAATATGATAAATAGACTTTACAAATTTCTTTAAAAAATATGATATATAGACTTTACAAATTTCTTTAAAAAATATGATAAATATACTTTACAAATTTCTTTAAAAAATATGATAAATAGACTTTACAAATTTCTTTAAAAAATATAAATATACTTTACAAATTTCTTTAAAAATATGATAAATATACTTTACAAATTTCTGTAAAAAATATGATAAATATACTTTACAAATTTCTGTAAAAATATGATAAATATACTTTACAAATTTCTGTAAAAAATATGATAAATATACTTTACAAATTTCTGTAAAAAATATGATAAATATACTTTACAAATTTCTTTAAAAAAATATGATAAATATACTTTACAAATTTCTTTAAAAAATATGATAAATAGACTTTACAAATTTCTTTAAAAAATATGATATATAGACTTTACAAATTTCTTTAAAAAATATGATAAATATACTTTACAAATTTCTTTAAAAAATATGATAAATAGACTTTACAAATTTCTTTAAAAAATATAAATATACTTTACAAATTTCTTTAAAAATATGATAAATATACTTTACAAATTTCTGTAAAAAATATGATAAATATACTTTACAAATTTCTGTAAAAATATGATAAATATACTTTACAAATTTCTGTAAAAAATATGATAAATATACTTTACAAATTTCTGTAAAAAATATGATAAATATACTTTACAAATTTCTTTAAAAAAATATGATAAATATACTTTACAAATTTCTTTAAAAAAATATGATTAATATACGACTTTACACATTTCTTTAAAAAATATGATTAATATATGACTTTACAAATTTCTTTAAAAAATATGATAAATATACTTTACGAATTTTCTTAAATTATAAAATATACTACAAATTTCTTTAAAAAATATGATTAATATACGACTTTACACATTTCTTTAAAAAATATGATTAATATACGACTTTACAAATTTCTTTAAAAAATATGATTAATATACGACTTTACACATTTCTTTAAAAAATATGATTAATATACGACTTTACACATTTCTTTAAAAAATATGATTAATATACGACTTTACACATTTCTTTAAAAAATATGATTAATATACGACTTTACACATTTCTTTAAAAAATATGATTAATATACGACTTTACACATTTCTTTAAAAAATATGATTAATATACGACTTTACACATTTCTTTAAAAAATATGATTAATATACGACTTTACACATTTCTTTAAAAAATATGATTAATATACGACTTTACACATTTCTTTAAAAAATATGATTAATATACGACTTTACACATTTCTTTAAAAAATATGATTAATATACGACTTTACAAATTCTTGATGATAAAATGAAATAAAACTTTTTTTGTAATTCGTACAATATAATTTTGCGAATGAAAGAAATAAAATGAGATTTATTAGATGAATAACAAATAAAATTGATAAATTAAGTCCAAGTTGTAATTAATTTCGAGTTGTAATTATTTCCGGGTTGTAATTAATTCCGAACCCCGAGTTTTGAAGTTACGGTTTTAAAACTTTCAAAATGGCTGTCCTCTTCGTACATGGCTAAAATTTAATTTTCATTTAAAAAAAAAAACTACTTAATTAATTTACGTGATTTTTGGTATAGAGTTTATTTAACCCGTGACAAACAGATATTCCTCAGTTTGTTTTATTTATTTTTTCGAATGTCTTCCTTAATCTGGATAAGCACACACACACAAAAAAAAAAAAATGGCTGTCATTGTTGATAGTTTAAAACCAAGATAAAAAAGAATACCTTAATTCCCACGTTTTTTTTTTAAATTTAAGACAACTAGCAGGGCTACCCGGCGTTGCCTGGGAAGTAGTAATTTATTTTTAAAACATATTCGAGTTAAATCGGTGCTTCTTTAGAAACGTGACCAAGATATGAAAGAGGGGGAGATAATTCAAACTTTGGGGGGGGGGGGCGAAAAAAAGGAAGAGTTGACCAAATTTGATTTCTCACAAAATGGACGCAAATGCTTTGAACTTAGAAGACCTGTTGTTTTTTTTACTTAGAGATAATTTAAAACAAAAACTTTTTTTCATATTTTTCACTCATTTAAACTTTACTTTATTGAAAATGAGACGGAGAGGAAATGTTTGTGTGTAGATGAGATATTGACGAAGACAAAAGTATAGGAAGTCCATTACTATAATTCCCCATGAGTATTGATTTACTCCTCTCCAGGAGTTAGGCACAAGGCCAGTTTTTATCTTACTCCCACAAGTAAGATGTGACCCAAGGTCGGGTCGGGAAAGTGGGGTTTAAAAATTGCCTGGGCAGCCCCGTCGGCATTCCCCGGTAGGGGCGCCTCAGGCAGTAAGCAATAAACTTACTCCTCCCCAAAGAGGGGAGGCAAAGCCTGGGAAGGTGGACCTCCCAGAACTGCACAGGACAGACCCATTGACCGGCGTAAATCAAGCCCCGAAGGCCAATACGATACCAGTCTATGGGGTGCAGTATCCATTGGAACAGATACTACACTTTCATCTTGGCCAAAAGGCCAAGAACAGGCGGATAATTCCCCATGAGTTTTATTTATCTACCTCCCACAAGGTAAGATGTGACACAAGGTCGGGAAAGTGGGATTAGAAAAACCAGCACTCGAGAAGTTGAGCACTCTGGTCATTAAAAATTGCCTGGGCAGCCCCGTCGGCATTCCCCGGTAGAGGCGCCTCAGGCAGTAAGCAATAAACTTACTCCTCCCCAAAGAGGGGAGGCAAAGCCTGGGAAGGTGGACCTCCTAGAACTGCACAGGACAGACCCATAGACCGGCGTAAATCAAGACCCGAAGGCCAAGACGATACCAGTCTATAGGACGCAGTATCCATCGGAACAGATACTACACTTTGATCTTAGCCAAAAGGCCATGAAGAATAGTTCATAATATAAAATGTTTGTACACAGTGTCAGGAAGTGTCCATGTGTGTATGTAAGTTTGTGTGTCTGTACATCGGTGTGAAAGTCAGGTCACATGTAAACAGTTATGCGTGCGTGTGTGTTATATTAAGTCCACATGTATGCGGCAGTAGCCATTTTGGCTTCTCGGTACTTCGTGTTGAAGTGACCCGGGGCGAGGTAGCTCGGGCAGGTGTAGTAGTTGTCTACATGTCGAGAGAGGCAAGAAAAAGAGACAGCTGATATTAATTCCAAGTGTCTTCTTGTCGTAGTCAAACCCAGGGCCAAAGTCCCGGGAAAATGTCTGTTGCATCCCCAGAGATGGGTGAGGGGGGAGCGTGTGCTTGGCAGTGCCAAAGAAGGAAAGAGAGAGAAGAGGTTTCTCATGCTGCAGAATAAAAAAGAGGGTATTTATCTACCTCCCACAAAGTAAAAATGCCTGGGCAGCCCCGTCGGCATTCCCCGGTAGGGGCCTCCTCAGGCGATTAGCAATAAACTAACCCCTTCTCAAAGGGTGAGAAGGCAAAGCCTGGGAGGGTGGACCTCCTAGAACTGCACGGGACAAACCCACAGACCGGCGGAATGAAGCCCCGAAGGACAAGACGACACCGGTCTATAGAGTGTAGTATCCATCGGAACAGATACTACACTCTGATCCCAGCCAAAAGGCCGAGAATGAGAAAGAACGGATGGCGCTCAAGTGTTTATATAGTTATGCTAGCCATCAGAGATTCGCCTAAGAGAAGACCATTGATTGGTCAAACCAAGGAGGAAGTAGATTGCCTGAACCAATCAGCGGGCAGCTAAGAAGTCATCGATATTTAAACAATATGGCAGCTTGTAGGAAGCTGCTGCACCTTCATTCTAATTAAAACCGGTTTATTTATTTGATGTTTGATTTATTTCAACAAATCTATTTAATTTTACCGTATACTCAGAAGTTTTATTTTTTGCATTTTAAATTCGATAAAAATAAAGGTGCTTATGTAGTTTCACAATGACATGTTCAGCCTCTCTTTAAAAAAAAATAGTTCAAGAAATGTATAAACTTTGTTATGTAATTACGTGGTAGCTGAAAAGAAGACTGTACACCAAAAATTACGCAAATTCATCCAGTATTTATTAAATTAAAAAAGAAAACACGATTTTTATTTATCAGTCGCCATTTTTGATTGGTAAGAAAAAAAAAATTGAGTTATGTCCCTTGCCTAATCAGAAACCGAAACTGGTTAAAAAATGGCGTTCGATAGATGAGATCGTTTTTTTTGTTTTTGTTCTTCAAATTAATTTAATAAATACTGGATGAATTTGCGTCATTTTGGGTGTACAGTCTTCTTTTCAGCTACCACGTAAGTACATAACAAAGTTTATACATTTGTTTAGCTATATTTTTTTAAAGAGAGGCCTAACATGTTATTGTGAAACAGCAGAAGCACCGAAAATCTTATCTAAAAAAATAGCCCGGTCCGTAAACTGCATAAGCACCAAAAAGGTTTATATTTAAAAGCTCCTTTTCTTCAATAACTACAAAAAACCTCTCCAACCACCGATTGTCATCGCAAATAACACTCTACCTGAGAATTCAACATTCAAACTCCTTGGCCTAACCTTCACAGGTAACATGAATTGGAACAAATACATTGAAGACATTGCCAAGGCTGCCGCAAAGAAGGTTGGCTCCCTCTACCGTGCTAGTAAACTCCTCACACCTGACATTATCCTGTATCTCTACAAAGCCACCATCCGCCCATGCATGGAGTATTGTTGTCACATCTGGGCTGGTGCATCATCCACTAGTCTCTCCCTCTTAGATAAGGTCCAAAAGAAAGTCACTAACTTCATAGGTCCCTCACTATCCACCAAGCTCCAGCCCCTGTCCCATCGCCACAATGTTGCATCCTTGTGCTTGTTTTACAAATACTTCAATGGATTGTGCTCTGATGAACAGGCTACTCTGGTGCCCCTCAACGTAAATTCACTAGACCAACTCGACAATCAGCTAAATCCCATCCATTCACTGTGGAGGTCCCCAGATGCGGGAGAGCTTTCTACTCAAATAGCTTCTTTCCTCGTGCTGCTGGCCTATGGAACTCCCTCCCTGCCCCCCCCCCCCCCGTTTCCCCGAAAGTACTGACATGCAGAGGTTTAAAACTAATGTAAACAGACATCTCGCTGCGCAGATCTCAACTTAGAATCACACCCTAAACCTACTCCCTAATTCTCAGTAGCCCCTTACAGTGGCGTCCTGCCTTGTTTGGGGTGAAATATCATTAAAAAAAATAATAATAAATAAGTTTCTTATGTTTAGAAAAATTTCCGCTGACAGACATCCAGACAGACATCCAGACAGAGAAAAATCACCGTTATATCATAAGTAGATAACTGTAATGCATTTGTATAAAAAAAATTTATTCATAAAAATAGAATAAAAAAATAAAAATGGCTACCATCTTTGATAGATTAAATCAAAATCTAAAAAAAATCAATATGTAAAAAAAAAAAAAAATTATTTATAAATAAAAAAAATGAAAAAAAAAATTATTTATAAAAATAAAGAAAATAAAATGGCTACCATTTTGGATGACTTAAATAAAAAAATGAAAAAAAATCATTTATAAAAATAAAGAAAATAAAATGGCTACCATTTTGGATGACTTAAATAAAAAATGAAAAAAAAACAAATTATTTATAAAAATAAAGAAAATAAAATGGCTACCATTTTGGATGACTTGAATAAAAAATGAAAAAAAAAATATTTATAAAAATAAAGAAAATAAAATGGCTACCATTTTGGATGACATAAATAAAAAAAATACAAAGAAAATCATTTATAAAAATAAAGAAAATAAAATGGCTACTATTTTGGATAACTTAAATAAAAAATGAAAACAAAAATATTTATAAAAATAAAGAAAATAAAATGGCTACCTTTTGGATGACTTAAAATAAAAAATGAAAAAAAAAATTATTTACAAAAATAAAAATAAAATGGCTACCATTTTGGATGACTTAAATAAAAAATGAAAAAAACAAATTATTTATAAAAATAAAGAAAATAAAATGGCTACCATTTTGGATAACTTGAATAAAAAAAATGAAAAAAAATATATATATAAAAATAAAGAAAATAAAATGGCTGCCATTTTGGATGACTTAAATAAAATAAATGAAAAAAAAATATTTATAAAAATAAAGAAAAGAAAATGGCTACCATTTTGGATGACTTAAATAAAAAAAATGAAAAATATTTTTTTTATAAAAATAAAGAAAATAAAATGGCTACGATTTTGGATGACTTAAATAAAAAATGAAAAAAAAAAAAACTATTTATAAAAATAAAGAAAATAAAATGGCTACCATTTTGGATGACTTGAATAAAAAAATGAAAAAAAACAAATTTATAAAAATAAAGAAAATAAAATGGCTGCCATTTTGGATGACTTAAATAAAAAAAAATGAAAAAAAACAAATTTATAAAAATAAAGAAAATAAAATGGCTGCCATTTTGGATGACTTAAATAAAAAAAATGAAAAAAAACAAATTTATAAAAATAAAGAAAATAAAATGGCTGCCATTTTGGATGACTTAAATAAAAAAAATGAAAAAAAAAATATTTATAAAAATAAAGAAAATAAAATGGCTACCACTTTGGATGACTTAAATAAAAAATGAAAAAAAAAACAAATAAAACAAATCAAACAAATAAAACAAAAATGTCTGCCGTCTTTGATAGTTGCATGTCGAACGCACGCATGCGCAAAGCGGCAATGTGAAAAGAAGATGACACGGCATGTACTATAATCCGCTATAGAAGGATTTTCCATGTTTTATGTTAGCACCAAGTGAAATCGCATTTGCACACCAACGTCCTTCCTTCCTGAGCAGCAACTCTACCCCCGTCACCTTCCGTTTCTTCACATATAACTTCAAATTTATTTAACTTCGATTACAGGTGCAATCATAACATACGTATATTTATATATATATTTATATAACATACGTATATTTATATATATATTTATATAACATACGTATATTTATATATATATTTATATAACATACGTATATTTATATATATATATATTTATATAACATACGTATATTTATATATATATATATTTATATAACATACGTATATTTATATATATATATATTTATATAACATACGTATATTTATATATATATATTTATATAACATACGTATATTTATATATATATATTTATATAACATACGTATATTTATATATATTTATATAACATACGTATATTTATATATATATTTATATAACATACGTATATTTATATATTTTTATATAACGTACGTATATTTATATATATATTTATATAACGTACGTATATTTATATATATATTTATATAACATACGTATATTTATATATATATATTTATATAACGTACGTATATTTATATATATATATTTATATAACGTACGTATATTTATATATATATATTTATATAACGTACGTATATTTATATATATATATTTATATAACGTACATATATTTATATATATATTTATATAACATATATATATTTATATAACATACGTATATTTATATAACGTACGTATATTTATATATATATTTATATAACGTACGTATATTTATATATATATTTATATAACGTACGTATATTTATATATATATATTTATATAACGTACGTATATTTATATATATATTTATATAACGTACGTATATTTATATATATATTTATATAACGTACGTATATTTATATAACGTACGTATATTTATATATATATTTATATAACGTACGTATATTTATATATATATTTATATATATATTTATATAACGTACGTATATTTATATATATATTTATATATATATTTATATAACGTACGTATATTTATATATATATTTATATAACGTACGTATATTTATATATATAACGTACGTATATTTATATATATATTTATATAACGTACGTATATTTATATATATATATTTATATAACGTACGTATATTTATATATATATTTATATAACGTACGTATATTTATATATATATATTTATATAACGTACGTATATTTATATATATATTTATATAACGTACGTATATATTTTATGCCAAATCCGAAATCCCCAAATTTAGATAATCCTGATATTAGTGGAACGATTTACTTGAATCGGTGTAGGGATTAGCACATGTGTGTGTGTTTTGAATGTGTGTGTGTGATTCTATGTGTGTGTGTGTCTATGTATGCGTCAACGGTCGTGTGAGTACGTATGAGTGTGTATGTACACCTCGAAGTGTATGTGAGTGCATGTGCGTTTTGCGTGATTGTATGCGTTTAGTTTGTGTGCATACGCGTGGGCGTGCGTTGGAATGTGCATTCGTTCACGTCCATACATTTATTAATTTCTTTGATTTTAATACAAAAAAGACAATCAGTAAAATTGAAGAAATAAGAATAGGTATAATTAAACAGACGAATTCTGTTATTTTTTAACAATGTTTGCATAGATGGGAGGATGCACATATATATTTGCTAAGATACATGTTTTCATGTATGATTGATCGGCCAGGGTTATCTGCCCCTGCATTTGACTAGACGATAAAAAACAGGAAAGATTTAATGGAGACACTTAGCGAACCTACTCATTTTCATAGTAATTCTTCCAGTTTTAAATTGTTAAATAAATAATCTATCATTGTTGATCTCCATAGAATCATTTTCATCCAATTATTTCTTCATATTTGTGTCTTACCAAATATATATATATGTTGTATTTATATATATATTTATATTCATATGTATGTATATGTTGTATTTATATATATATTTATATTCATATGTATGTATATGCTGTATTTATATATATATATATATATATGTTATATTTATGTATATATTTATATTCATATGTATGTATATGTTGTATTTATATATATATATATATATGTTATATTTATGTATATATTTATATTCATATGTATTTTATTAATTTGCCTACACCTTGAACACACTTTTCACTGTCATCTACTGCATCGATAGCAAACAAATTTCCCGCCTGGATAACTTTTTCGTTTTTGGACTACCATTCACCACCTGGATTGTTTTTTAATCAACCTCTTTGATATCTTTCTTGAAGCTGTTTTAAACTTTATGACTTGGATGAACTGTATAAGTTTAACAAAAAAGTATGTTTTGAGCTGATATATTTGATGTTTTATATACTTTTATGTATTTTTTATATATATTTTTTTAATATATTTTCAAAGTTTAATTTTATTACCTGCAGTAATGTCATTGCGGTAATGGTCCTCTGAGGAGAAGATTTTCTTTGAAAACTCATGACTTAAGGACTTTAAAGTACTTTAAAATTATGTTATTTTTAGCAAAAATTTATGCATAAATTTCATAAGCGTTTATAAGGGAGTCCCTAGGGTAAAACCTGAAATATAAAGGGGTCTGCAAGTCAAAAGGTTTGAAAAACCCCTGCTCTAATCTAATAGGTCCCGCACTGTCTACCAAGCTCCAGCCCCTGTCACATCACCACAGTGTTGCATCCCTGTGATTTTTTAAAAAGTAATGGAATGTGCTCCGATGAACTTGCTGCACTGGTGTAAATACCTCCAACCAACCTGTCAATTAGCAAACATCCAATCATTCACTTTAGAGGTCCGCAGATGCCTGAGGGCTTTCTACTGTAATAGTTTCTTTCCTCGAAGTGCTAGCCATTGGAATTCCCTCTCCGCTTCCCATTTCCCAACATGTAAGGTAAGCAGACATTTTATTGCCCTATTTTCATATATGCAATAGTTTTGTCGGTAATACTTAATTAAAGTGATTTAATTTTTTTTTTAAATTATGAAAACCTTTCTTAAAATATTGTGTTTATTAATTTTCAAGGGAGGTAATTTAAATTCGAACTAATCTATATAATACTAAAAGTCTATTGTTCTTGTATGTTTGCAATCAGCTTTCAGCTTTCCGCTTTTCAACATCCGGTTGCGCATGCGTAAATAGCATCGTCTTCAATCTGTTATTCCAATTCCGTTATTCTCTATTATGATTAACGAACGCATGAAATTTTTCATTCTGGAAATTTTTAAACAATTTCATTTAATTTCATCAAATAGTTTATTTGTTTTCTTCACGGCTAAAAACATTCAACGGGAGGACTTCGTAAAGTCTGTCGCAGTTTCAAAAAAACTCCTCCCTTTTAAAAAACAAAAACAAACAAACAAAAAAACAACACTCATTATTAATATCAGCCATACTAGCGGTCGGTGAACGAAACCACCTCCCACTTTCCCTCTCATAGATTTCACCACTCCTACTCCCTCTGTTTTCGTTACGTACGCGAGAAAGCCTGCTGTACCCCCTTCCTTTCTCAAATCGCCCTAACCAACCACTTATAATTCAGTAACTGTAATTTAAAAAAAAAACAATTATAATAAACAGAACGACTCATAGAAATCTATCTATATTCTTTTTTCATTTTAATATACTTTCATAGAAATGCTTCTGTTATGTAAAAAAAACCTATTTTCTTTATGCCACAAGTGTCACGCTCATACATGAATTCCATAGCTAATATAACAAACTGACCCAACGGGTCACGGGTGGTCTAGTAGTTTTTAAAATTACAATGGATTTATATTATGAACACTGAGATCTAGATTAATAGCCGCCGGGTGGCGGGTTAGGGTTAGGGTGGCGGGTAGTGTTTTGCTTGTTATATATAAAGGGGTTGCTTAGGGTGCTCGAACCGAAAACCTCGTTGCCAAGACAAAACTCTGGATGATAAAAAAAAAACAAATAAAAAAACCTTTCAGATGGCCCGTCAGACTCCAATGTGAATCGTTAGAAAGTATTCAAACTCCTCGGCTTAACCTTCACAGGTAACACGAATTAGAACAAATACATTAAAGACATTGCCAAGGCTGCCGCAAAGAAAGTTGGCTCCCTCTACCGTGCTAGTAAACTCCTCACACCTGACATTATCCTGTATCTCTACAAAGCCACCATCCGCCCATGCATGGAGTATTGTTGGCACATCTGGGCTGGTGCATCATCTACTAGTCTCTCCCTCCTTGACAAGGTCCAAAAAAGAGTCGCCAACCTAATAGGTTCCTCACTGTCAACCAAGCTCCAGCCCCTGTCCCATCGCCGCAATGTAGCATCCTTATGTTTGTTTTACAAGTACTTCAATGGATTATGCTCCGATGAATTGGCTGCTCTGGTTCCCCCTCGACGTAAATTCACTAGACTAACTCGACAATCAACTAAATCTCATTCATTCACTGTGGAAGTCCCCAGATGCCGGAGAGCCTTCTACTCAAATAGCTTCTTTCCTCGTGCTGCTGGCCTCTGGAACTCCCTCCCTGCCCCCTGTTTCCCCGGCAGTACTGACATGCAGAAATTTAAAACTAATGTAAACAGACATCTCGCTGAGCAGATCCCAATTTAGGTTGACCCCCCCCCCCCCCACCTTCTCCCCTTTTCTTTTTTCTCAGTAGCCCCTTACATCTACAGTGGCGGCCTGCCTTGTTTAGGGTGAACTATGTAAAAAAAAAAATGTTTAAATCACAAAAGTACAGTTTCACAAAGATTGTTCCCCGTGGCGATTGCAGGCGGTCGCATGGGATCGAACACAGTTCGTAGATTCAGCCTAGAATCATGAGCCTGACTCCTATGCCCACACAGCCGCGAGAAATCGCCACACACAGTAATCAAAATTAACGTACACTTATCCGAGAGGCGGGGGTAAGCGTCATGTTGTCGATAGTGTTCGACGCTCGAGCGGAACTTTGCATAATCGTTAAATCTTAAACGGGGCATAAACTATGAATATTGTTTTGATATTAAATTGTTTTTCTTACCGACAGACGACGCTGTTTAAACGTTCGACGCTCGAGCTGTAAAAAGCAGTTTTTCAAATTGCAAATCCGAAAATACTTTTCACAAGTCAACCAATATTATAACGAGAATGTTAAGCAATAAAATTCAAGAATTGTTAATTTGCCGCTTTTATCTTAGAATTGCCCCCCCCCCCCCCTCCATTTCAGCCAAGTCCTCAGCTTCGTTGTCATCATGTTCACATCATTTAGACGACCGTTGTATTCTCTGGTCTTCTCATAATCAGTAACCTTCTGGATATTTCAAACCGAATGATTATTGACATGGGCTTTGGACTCGGCATACAAATTAATTGTATACCAGAAACTGCATCCATTTTATCCCCCCCCCCCCCCAAAAAAAACTGAAACCATTCAATAGCGCTATTTAAATTTAAAAAAAACTTTATTCACCTCAAAGAAGGCATAATTGCCACCGAGATGTAAGGGGCTACTATGATTAGGGAACAGATTCATAGGAAGAATCCTGAGTGGGGAGTTGTGCAGCAAGATATTTGTTCGCATTACATTTAAATTTCTGCATGTTCGTTGCGGTCCAAAGAAAGAAGCTATTTAGAGTAGAAAGTTTTCTCGCATTTGAGGACCTCTACAATGAAAGGGGTGGGATTTTGCTGCTAGTTGGGTTGATAGCGGGTATTTACGTTGAGGAGGTACAAGTGCAGTAAGTTCATTAGAGCACGTTCCATTGAAGTATTTGTAAAACAAACACAGATGCCACATTGCGGTGATGGGACTGAGGTTTGAGCTTGGTAGACAGTGCAAAGGACTCTGGATTGGGACAAAAAAGTCTAGAAGGAATTCTCCTTCACTGACCGAAGACAGAACAGATACTACACTTTGCTTCTAATCAAGATGCCAAATTAAGGTTTGTTTCTGTTACGTTTTTGTATTTAGGTCTTGCTTTTTCCGATTTTCTGATTGAATCAGAGATCGTCAGCATTGGAACTTTTCGATGATGATTGCCGTTCTTCAATATTGGTTCTTTCCATATTGGTCATCCTTGCTTAATTTTGTCAAGTCATCAGTGTTTTGTTTTCAGGTGGGGAAAAACAATATTTTGGATGAGCAAGAGACGGAAACCAACCAAAGATAGATGCATTTGTTTGTGCATCTTTACCTTGCGACGTAACACAATTGAACAACACGGTGCGCAGACGGGTAATAGTTATTTTTTTTTTATCTTCCTCCCACAGCGGTAAAATGAGAATTTGAGCACTCTGGCCTACAAAAAAATGCCTGGGCAGCTCCGTCGGCATTCCCCGGTAGGGGCGCCTCAGGCAGTAAGCAATTAACTAACCCCTTCTCAAAGGGTGAGAAGGCAAAGCCTGGGATGGTGGACCTCCTAGAACTGCACAGGACAAGTTATTTATCTACCTCCCACAGCGGTAAGATGTGACACAAAGTCGGAAATGTTGGGATTAAAATAATCCTGAAAATAAAGTTCAATTCTCGTACGTGAGAATGGGGTAACAATGTGCAGATAAATCATCAAACGCGAGATATAGGACGAAAGCCTGAGAGAAGGAACACAAAACAGAATGTAGTTTCATAGCAATTTTACTAAGAAAGATGAAGGTGCAGTCAGAGAAGATTTACAGAGTTTTAAAAAGTTCAGTTAGGCACTGGTGAATTTGAGAGGAGTTTTGCGAAAACATGGTTCGCGTGAACTTATCTGTATAGAGTTCGGGTATCGGCGGGAGGTCATTCTCTGTGACTGCCGTCGTGGGCTGTTGTCACAAAGGAGACCAGCCGATGTATGTATGCCTTGAGTGGGGTCGTCGAAAAAAGAGCCTGTATAGAGTTCGGGTAACGACGGGAGGTCATTCTCTGTGACTTCCGTCGTGGGCTGTTGTCACAAAGGAGACCAGCCGATGTGTTGATGCCTTGAGCGGGGTCGTCGAAAAAAGAGCCTGTATAGAGTTCGGGTAACGACGGGAGGTCATTCTCTGTGACTGCCATCGTGGGCTGTTGTCACAAAGGAGACCAGCCGATGTGTTTATGCCTTGAGCGGGGTCGTCGAAAAAAGAGCCTGTATAGAGTTCGGG
>OY744549.1:49117214-49189714 GCA_963556195.1 Sepiola atlantica
TCTAATCTAGATGCTATCACCATAATACCGCATTCACTCCATAGCTTAATTCCTACTTAAAGGATCCCCAATGGTTTCCTGGTGATACCAGATCAGGCTGCCCTGTGGCTCCCTGAGACGAAATTCACCTACATTGACGTTTTTTGTTTTTCTTCTTTTTTTTTTTTTGTAAAACTTAATTATGTTCTACAAAACCAAAAACAAAAACAACAGCCCCTCTCCCTTTCTCCCTCCCCTTTTTTATTTTATTTTTAGAACTTGAAGCATAAATCTTTTACTATAATGACCAGATTCGGCATTAAATAACCCAAAAAGGGTTGATATGCCGTAAAACAAAACTACCAAACCAAAAACGATGATTAAACATTTGAAGATATAAAGAACTTGAAGCATAAAAACTTTTACTATAATGACCAGATTCGGCATTAAATAACCCAAAAAGGGTTGATATGCCGTAAAACAAAACTACCATACCAAACCTACTTAAAAGATCCCCAATGATTTCAAAGGCCAATAACAAAGTTTTTTTAAAAGTTTTACTAAATTTAATGGAGAATTAATAAGATATCAACCTTATTACAGCGTCGAGCCACTTCAGTGTTTGAATTACGTCAGTAAATTCATGAGTACTCATAAGTATGGTTGAGTTCGACCAAAGATTGTATAATACCAAGTCACGAATTCTTACAAGAGTTTTGGAGATAAAGGAGAAGGTTGAGGCTTTTCCTACATTCAATGTTATTACGTAGTGATTTTGAAAATCACTACGTAATATATGTAGTATTCTTTCGAGTTATTCTTAAAATTCAACCGAAAATGACATCAGAGAGAATATGCGGGAGGATGAGATTAAAAATTAATAGACGATAATATTTATTTATTTATTTCCTTCCTTCATTCATTCTTTCAGTGAAGTTTCAGGAAGAAATAATTATGCTCTGCCATTGTGTGCACTAATATTTATATTCATATAAAATAACGTCTAAATCGGTGAAGTTAAAGGAAAAAATAATTATGCTTCATCATAGTTTTCACTAAAATGTACATAGGAAATATCAGTGCTTCTGCAGTATAGGGTACATAGGAAATACCGGTGCTTCTGCAGTATAGGGTACATAGGAAATACCGGTGCTTCTGCAGTATAGGGTACATAGGAAATACCGGTGCTTCTGCAGTATAGGGTACATAGGAAATACCGGTGCTTCTGCAGTATAGAGTACATAGGAAATACCGGTGCTTCTGCAGTATAGAGTACATAGGAAATACCGGTGCTTCTGCAGTATAGGGTACATAGGAAATACCGGTGCTTCTGCAGTATAGGGTAAATAGGAAATACCGGTGCTTCTGCAGTATAGGGTACATAGGAAATACCGGTGCTTCTGCAGTATAGGGTACATAGGAAATACCGGTGCTTCTGCAGTATAGGGTACATAGGAAATACCGGTGCTTCTGCAGTATAGGGTACATAGGAAATACCGGTGCTTTTGCAGTATAGGGTACATTGGAAATACTGGTGCTTCTGCAGTATAGGGTACATAGGAAATACCGGTGCTTCTGCAGTATAGGGTACATAGGAAATACCGGTGCTTTTGCAGTATAGGGTACATAGGAAATACCGGTGCTTTTGCAGTATACGGTACATAGGAAATATTGGCGCTTCTGCAGTATAGGGTACATAGGAAATACCGGTGCTTCTGCAGTATAGGGTACAAAGGAAATACCGGTGCTTCTGCAGTATAGGGTACATAGGAAATACCGGTGCTTCTGCAGTATAGGGTACATAGGAAATACCGGTGCTTCTGCAGTATAGGGTACATAGGAAATACCGGTGCTTCTGCAGTATGGGGTACATAGGAAATACCGGTGCTTCTGCAGTATAGGGTACATAGGAAATACCGGTGCTTCTGCAGTATAGGGTACATTGGAAATACCGGTGTTATATAGGGTAAAACGGTGAAAAAGGTTTTTATTTTTGTTCGTTTTTAGCTAAAAATATTTCTTTGGGTGAGAGAGAGTGAAAAATTTTGGTCATTTTTAACAGGACGCCGGATCGAGATACTGCCAGATCTGGACGCGTCAGACCATTATCCGTCGAAGTCTAGAGGTAGTGTAGTATCTGTTCTATTGTCATGATACCATCCTTCCAGGCATCACCCCGCCTTTTTTGAGAGGTGTGGAGTTAGTGTAGTATCTATTCTGTTGTCATACCATCCTCCCAGGCATTCCATCCCCCTTTTTTGAGAGGTGTGAAGTTAGTGTAGTATCTGTTCTATTGTCATGATACCATCTTCCTAGGCATTACCTCGTTCTTTTTGAGAAGTGTGGAGGTAATGTAGTATCTGTTCTGCTTCCAATATAGCTAAAATATGCAACCGTGCACTTGTGCAGTATACCGCCCTAATGGAATATGTTTTTAGGGGGCTTGTGCAGTATTGCGCTCCTATGGAATACGTTTACTTCTTCTTCATGAACACGGGCACAAAGGCACTATATGGGTTATTTGATACAACAGGGGCGCATTAATATGAGTTGTTTTTTATGATAGTGATGCTACATGAATGAACTTGATTTTTGTTCTTTGATACAACAGGGGCGCATTAATATGAGTTGTTTTTATGATAGTGACGCAACAAGAATGAACTTGATTTTTGTTCTTTGATACAACAGGGGCGCATTAATATGAGTTGTTTTTTATGATAGTTACGCAACAAGAATGAACTTGATTTTTGTTCTTTGATACAACAGGGGCACATTAATATGAGTTGTTTTTTATGATAGTGACGCAACAAGAATGAACTTGATTTTTGATCTTTGATACAACAGGGACGCATTAATATGAGTTGCTTTTTATGATAGTGACGCTACATGAATGAACTTGATTTTTGGTTCTTTGATACAACAGGGGCACATTAATATGAGTTGTTTTTTATGATAGTGACGCAACAAGAATGAACTTGATTTTTGTTCTTTGATACAACAGGGGCGCATTAATATGAGTTCTTTTTATGATAGTGATGCAACAAGAATGAACTTGATTTTTGTTCTTTGATACAACAGGGGCGCATTAATATGAGTTCTTTTTATGATAGTGATGCAACAAGAATGAACTTGATTTTTGTTCTTTGATACAACAGGGGCGCATTAATATGAGTTCTTTTTATGATAGTGACGCTACATGAATGAACTTGATTTTTGTTCTTTGATACAACAGGGGCGCATTAATATGAGTTCTTTTTATGATAGTGATGCAACAAGAATGAACTTGATTTTTGTTCTTTGATACAACAGGGGCACATTAATATGAGTTGTTTTTTATGATAGTGACGCAACAAGAATGAACTTGATTTTTGATCTTTGATACAACAGGGGCACATTAATATGAGTTGCTTTTTATGATAGTGACGCTACATGAATGAACTTGATTTTTGGTTCTTTGATACAACAGGGACGCATTAATATGAGTTGTTTTTATGACAGTGACGCAACATGAATGAACTTGATTTTTGTTCTTGGATACAACAGGGGCACATTAATATGAGTTGCTTTTTATGATAGTGAAGCAACAAGAATGGACTTGATTTTTGTTCTTTGATACAACAGGGGCGCATTAATATGAGTTGTTTTTTATGATAGTGACGCAACAAGAATGAACTTGATTTTTGTTCTTGGATACAACAGGGGCACATTAATATGAGTTGCTTTTTATGATAGTGAAGCAACAAGAATGGACTTGATTTTTGTTCTTTGATACAACAGGGGCGCATTAATATGAGTTGTTTTTTATGATAGTGACGCAACAAGAATGAACTTGATTTTTGTTCTTTGATACAACAGGGACGCATTAATATGAGTTCTTTTTTATGATAGTGACGCAACAAGAATGAACTTGATTTTTGTTCTTTGATACAACAGGGGCGCATTAATATGAGTTGTTTTTTATGATAGTGACGCAACAAGAATTAACTTGATTTTTGTTCTTTGATACAACAGGGGCGCATTAATATGAGTTCTTTTTTATGATAGTGACGCAACAAGAATGAACTTGATTTTTGTTCTTTGATACAACAGGGGCGCATTAATATGAGTTCTTTTTTATGATAGTGACGCAACAAGAATGAACTTGATTTTTGTTCTTTGATACAACAGGGGCGCATTAATATGAGTTCTATTTTATGATAGTGACGCAAAAGAATGAACTTGATTTTTGTTCTTTGATACAACAGGGGCGCATTAATATGAGTTCTTTTTTATGATAGTGACGCAACAAGAATGAACTTGATTTTTGTTCTTTGATACAACAGGGGCGCATTAATATGAGTTCTTTTTTATGATAGTGACGCAACATGAATGAACTTGATTTTTGTTCTTTGATATTACAGGGGCGCATTAATATGAGTTCTTTTTTATGATAGTGACGCAACAAGAATGAACTTGATTTTTGGTTCTTTGATACAACAGGGGCACATTAATATGAGTTGTTTTTTATGATAGTGACGCAACAAGAATGAACTTGATGTATTTTCTTTGATACAACAGGGGCACATTAATATGAGTTATTTTTTATGATAGTGACGCAACAAGAATGAACTTGATTTTTGTTCTTTGATACAACAGGGGCGCATTAATATGAGTTCTTTTTTATGATAGTGACGCAACAAGGATAAACTTGATTTTTGTTCTTTGATACAACAGGGGCGCATTAATATGAGTTCTTTTTTATGATAGTGACGCAACAAGAATGAACTTGATTTTTGTTCTTTGATACAACAGGGGCGCATTAATATGAGTTGTTTTTATGATAGTGACGCAACAAGAATGAACTTGATTTTTGTTCTTTGATACAACAGGGGCGCATTAATATGAGTTCTTTTTTATGATAGTGACGCAACAAGAATGAACTTGATTTTTGTTCTTTGATACAACAGGGGCGCATTAATATGAGTTCTTTTTTATGATAGTGATGCAACAAGAATGAACTTGATTTTTGTTCTTTGATACAACAGGGGCGCATTAATATGAGTTCTTTTTTATGATAGTGACGCAACACAGATGAACTTGATTTTTGTTCTTTGATAGAACAGAGACGCATTAATATGAGTTCTTATGTATGTGCACCAGGGTGGCACTAAATTTTGTTGCCTTCTGGCAGAGGCATGATCTATGCATGCATGTGCGCATTAAACGCATTTCAGCTTCAGAATTCGTTTAACTGACCTATTTTTCGATATATTTTATACTCGCTTCCGTGGTCCTGTGGTTATTGACGAAGGTCCAATATCTAATGGTTTAGTGTTCGATCCCAGTCGACCCTCAGGATTTTAATGGTGACCTAAATATGGATCAAAGAGGGGGAAGACAGGTTATGTACTTTTGCCCCGAGCAACTGGGAGGGGGCGGGGGGGTTGAGGGGAGGGCAGTTTTTCTGTATAAGTTTA
Organism: Sepiola atlantica; assembly: GCA_963556195.1. Classification (NCBI taxonomy): domain Eukaryota; kingdom Metazoa; phylum Mollusca; class Cephalopoda; order Sepiida; family Sepiolidae; genus Sepiola; species Sepiola atlantica. The sequence continues at coordinate 49,122,650 of OY744549.1, forward strand.
AAAATGTACAAATAAATAAAAGTTAAAAACTAAAATGACTTGACTGCATCCCGGGTAGGGACAGCTAATATATATCCATATATATATTTATATATATATATATATACACATATACATGGGTGAGTACAGCTCGTAGATATAATAATTTTCTTTCTTTTCTTTTTGCAGGGCTGAATGCACCCCGAAACCACCATGACGATGACAATGATAACAATCCTTTCTCACAGGATGCCTTTTCAATTGGTATACCCTGTCCCCCGCCGTATGATTGTCCGCCTCCTCCGTACACGCCACCGAAGCCCTTTGCCTACATCCAACCCTGCGAAGCCCCTCCCCCCTATGAGGAGGTGCAGAACCAAATGGCCAGTAACAACCCCGCATTCTCAGGTTCTCTCAGCCCCACCAGCCGTGCCACGGACCCGAGTGACTGCAACAGTGTCCAAGAACCCGGATCTGTGTCTTCGATGCCAGGTCTTGGTCTCGGTCGCATCGCCACCGATAACCAACCTGGTAGTATCGATATGGAGGACAGCAGCAGCAGCATACACGAGACGACTCCCAAGACTCCGTTTGGTGCCGACGAGGGCCAGTTCACAACGTCTTTTTCGGGCAGTGCACCTTCTCCCACAATGAACCGGCCTTTCAGCACATTCTTTGGGTCGTGCGCGGTCAACGATAATTCGAACGGAAATGGTAGGGTTGTAAGGAACTCTTGCGGGAGTATTGCAGCTAGGGCAGAACGCATCCGATCGTGTCTCTTCCCCAGTGGGAAGGACCATCAAGATGGTGTCGCCTTAGGGCTAACGAGTCAGCAGGCGATGGCTGCTCTGTCATTGCGAGAGACGGGCGAGGAGACGCTCCCGTCGAAAGCCGAGATGTTTGCACCGTGGTACATCAAGCGATCGGAAAGTATCGAAATACGACGCGAGAGCCGAAGCCCCCGAAATTCGTACTGCTTTCGCAACAATTATGCCCCGTCTGATTCCAGCGAATCTGAGTCGGAGACAGAGGTGGCCGACATGTCCAGCTCTTGGCTCAAAGGTAGCGGTAATAATACCAGCATGGGTCTGACGGCCACAAGCCCCCAGTCGCACACACACCCCGCCGCCGGTTCAAACCTGTCTTCGTTTAAGCCAAACACTACTAGTCGTATGGCCAACAAGCCCCAGTCCATTGACTGCTGTAACAATCGCGACCTCAGACGCATGTCAGAAAACTCAGGAAAGAACTTCACCAATAGCGGCATAAAGCTGCCAAAAGTCGAAGGCCAAAAACAAGCCATGCCCGGAAGAACTGTTCGGATTAGCTATGTCGATTCATGTACATCCTCAAATAGTAGCAACAACAATAACAACAACAACAACAACAACAGCAGTACACCAACAGCCACAACCCCAACCTCTATGGCCCCCACTAGATGCCACAGCAACTCTGACGACAATGGACGGGAACATTCTGAAACTTCCGGAAATTCTAAATTTGATTCAGCTAACCAGTTAGCCAACTCCTCATTTGTTCAAAGCCAGGAGTTTGGTATGAACCCGTCGACCCTCAGAATCCGAAACAGCTTACCCCCACTGGAGCTGAAAGCTCTCCAGCCAGAAGTGCGAAAGATGGAGACCCTCACCCGCAGTAGTGCAATAACCCCACCCAGCGCCCTGGCACTGTCGATCGGCACCGGTGCCAGTGCTGGGGGGCTACTCTCCGTAGAACATGCTGACGATAGCCATTCGGAACGTAACTTCTGGAATTTTCACCATCCGGCAAACTTGCTCAACGGGCGTTTGCAGAGTCCTGGCACCCCCGTCTCATCGGGGTCATCCCCGTCGAGGATTAGCATTGGAATGCTACAGGATAGATCCAATTCGTTAACCTCGGATATTTCTTTATTCTCGATCTGTTCGGAAACAGGCGAGAAAAAGAGAATGAAGGAGATCTCCTCTTCCTGCAACTCCACTAGCACGATAGCCACTACCCCTACAGCCACCACCACGACTGACATCTGCAACAACAACAACAACAACAATAATAACAATAATTTAAATAACAACAACAATAACAACAACAACAATAACAATAATAGTAGTAGTAGTAGTGGTGGTGGTGGTCCCCCAATAAAAAACGATGTGCCATATCCGGATCTTTTTCAAGCAAATAGCAGCACCGGTGGTGGTGGTGGTGGAGTTGGTGGTGCTATTGGTGGTGGAGGTACCCAGGTTGCAGCAGATGCAAATCAGATGCCACTCCCACGACGTGAGACAATGACCACGGCTAGTTTGGTGTCCAACATTCTCAAGAGATACTCTGATGTACCGCGTCAGTCGATGGAACATGATGAGAATAGTTATTGCAAGCCTTCATCATCATCATCATCATCTACATCCTCTTCGTCTTCATCAAACACAGCCTCTCTGGTTGCCAACCAGCAACAGCAGCAGCAGCAGCAACAATCCCAAACTCAGCAGCTACATGCCCAAAGCCAACAGAAAAATCAGCAACTGCAGCACTTGCATCCGCAGAGCCAACAACAGGCACAGCACCTGCATACCCAAAGCCAAAAACAGCAACACCAGCAACCACAGACCCAACACATGCACACACAAAGCCATCAGCAACCACAGACCCAGCACTTGCATACTCAAAACCAGCAGCAACCTTCACAACATCAAAAACAAGAACAGCCACCCAACAACAACAGTCACAACAAATTGAGCAGTCATCACCACAACAACAACAACAACAACCACAACTCTCATTATTATCATCATCATCATCATCATCATAATAATCATCCACATCGTTCAAACAGGAACAATGACAGTGGCCCAGCCTCAAGCCCCTTGGTTGGGAACACTTCAGGCAACAATGGATCAGGGGGTGGTGGAAGGGGAGTAGGAGGAGGAGCAATGGGCGGTGATTGCGCTTTCACCCAGCCTTACCCCAGAAAATCTGAAATTCGGACGTTGGACCACCGGTCGACCAATCGTAAATCAATCGATGATGTCATCCGCACAATTGACATCACGCCCGTGCTGCAAAGCATAGCCAAGCCCCTCGAAAGCACTGCCAGAGACGGAAGCTCGCGAGAAGAGAGCGGGGGAAATAAGAGCAGGTTCAGTGCTCTGGAGGGGGTTGGCAAGCACTTCTTATCGTCCGGTTTCCCGTTCGGAGACAAGCCTCCACCTCCACCGCCTCCGCCTTTGCCGATTTTCCCGAAACCCAAATCAGCCACAGCCGATCGTAAGAAGCGCCACTCTCTCGCGACGAATGGTGGAAACGTCTCAAAACAGAGCAAAACCAAATCGACTACTGCCGGCAAAAAGTTCCAGGATGATGTCGGGAATTCTTCGAACGGAATAAAAATAACCCCGACCGGTGCATCGCTTTTAGACAATACGAAGGAATCGATAAGCGGTGTAGGAATCGGTTCAAAATCAGAGTCGTCATCGTCGTCGTCGCCAAACCGTGGCTGTAAAAGTCGCAGCGGCAGTAACGGGAGCGGGGGTAATACTACGACCGGCAGCACTCACTATACGTCGTGTGAGCCTTGCTTCAAGTTGTACGGCTATGTCGACGATCCGTCAGTATTCTACAATTGTTGTCACCGGATGGAGAAGGATAAGGACGCCATGCTTGACCGTTACAAGAATATCCCGATAGATAAGAACGCCTCCACCAGCAACATCCCTCCTGCCATGCTGAAATATCTCACCACATCGTGTCCTAAGTCTTCCGATAATGGACACGTGTCGTACACCGTGGTGGGAGACGGCTGTGTTGGTGGCGCTACAAACACACACGGTGGCGGAAATGCCGCTCACAGCAGTACCACGTATAGGCCGAAAAAACAGTCGCAACTACGGACATCCCCAGAGCATAAAAGTAAATCAGGTTCTTCGGCAGCGTATAAAGGTTCGGCAAGCGGGGCAGTTGGTAACTACGCCACCTTGAATTCACACTCGCACCCGTCACAGAATACTAATAGTAATACCCAGAAAAAAAAACATGGCCGTAGTAAGGAGAAAAACCGCAAGTCGTATCCTGGAGCAAGTCCAGACGGTGCTCCAAGGGGCTCATATGCTGGGGCCAGTCCTGAAGGTGCACCACGAGAGACGAAAATAGTTTCAAATCCTTGGTTGACGTCGTCGTCGGCGTCGTCTTCTGCCGCATCAGGTTCCTCTTCTTCTCCTGCCCGTCGGAAATATGAAAAGGCTCATCGGAGTAAGCATCAAAACGGTGTGATATTGGATATGTCAAGAACTTATACGGAAGAAAGTCAAACTTCCCAAAATAGCGCCGGTCGACATAGTACCCAGGGATTAAGTCATGTTGACCAATTGTCGAGTTATGTATAATCGGACAAGGATGGGGCTCAGGGTTTTTTTTTTGTTTCTTTCTTTTTCCCAGCCCCTATTTTTCTCACCTTTTTCTAACAAACTAATTTCTAAAGATCGAAAAAAAAAAAAAAAAATTACTTTTTGTGGGGGGCATTTTTTTTTTTTTTTTTTTTAAATCTTTTTCTATTAAAATCTAAATAATAATAAAAAAACAGAATTTCTTTTTAGAAAAGAGATGGCGAAAATAAATGAAGATAAGAAAATGAAATAGAAGGAAATTTATCAATTTTTTTTTTCAAAGAGAAGAAGCAAAAAGGTTCGAACATTTTAAAAAGAAATAAAATAAAGAAAAATGGTGAGAAATTTTTTTTTTTTTTAAATGATACAAAAGAAAAGTTTTCAATAAAAACAAAAACAAATACAAAAAAAATAATTCAAGAAAAATAATTTAATAAAATTCAAGAACATCTTAAACTCTATAACTTTGTTTAAAAACGAAGAAAGAGAAAAAAAAAAAGAGCAACCGATTCACTTTTTGAGATTCGAGAGGAAAAAAAAAATCATACAAAAAAAAACACAAAACCGTAAGACAGAAAATTCTTTTGTTCAAAACAAAAAATAAATTTTTAAAAGACAATTCTTTAATTTGAAAGAAAAGAAAAAAAAATTGGGATGTTGGGTTGGGTTTTGGGGGGGCATATAAATTTACATCAAGAAGACAAAATTAACTGTGAAACTTTTGTTTGTTTTTTGTTTCTTTGTTTGTTTTTTTGTTTGTTTGTTTGTTTTTGTGTTTCTTTGTTTGTTTTTAAATATTATTTAACCAAAAAAATTCTAATTGACAAAAAAAAAAATGTAAAAGAAAAAAAATTATTTCAAATGTCTGATTTTTTTTATTTAAAAACAAAATGTCATTTTTAATTTATTTTCTTGAATCCCACACCCCCACTCCAACCACATTCTGCCCGCATGCCCCCTCCTCTTCCTCCATCATATGCACCAAAAAGTCAGATTCCGAGAAGGGATATTTTTTTCTGTCATCTTAAAAAACATTTTTTTTGACATCCATCTATATAATAACACGCTAAGGCACTTTGTGTTCGTACATACGTTATCATCTTTCACAACCATTCGTTCGAAAACCTGTCCGACTATGTAAGAATGATGGTCGTTCGAAAACCTGTCTTAGTATGTAAGAATGATGGTCGTTCGAAAACCTGTCTGAGTATGTAAGAATGATGGTCGCTCAAAAACCTGTCTTAGTATGTAAGAATGATGGTCGTTCGAAAACCTGTCCGACTATGTAAGAATGATGGTCGCTCGAAAACCTGTCCGAGTATGTAAGAATGATGGTCGTTGAAAACCTGTCTTAGTATGTAAGAATGATGGTCGTTCGAAAACCTGTCCGACTATGTAAGAATGATGGTCGTTCGAAAACCTGTCCGACTATGTAAGAATGATGGTCGCTCGAAAACCTGTCCGACTATGTAAGAATGATGGTCGTTCGAAAACCTGTCTGAGTATGTAAGAATGATGGTCGTTCGAAAACCTGTCCGACTATGTAAGAATGATGGTCGTTCGAAAACCTGTCCGACTATGTAAGAATGATGGTCGCTCGAAAACCTGTCCGATTATGTAAGAATGATGGTCGCTCGAAAACCTGTCCGAGTATGTAAGAATGATGGTCGGACAGGTTTTCGAACGACCATGTAAGAATGATGGTCGTTGAAAACCTGTCTGAGTATGTAAGAATGATGGTCGTTCGAAAACCTGTCCGACTATGTAAGAATGATGGTCGCTCGAAAACCTGTCTGAGTATGTAAGAATGATAGTAGGACAGGTTTTCGAACGACCATGTAAGAATGATGGTCGCTCGAAAACCTGTCCGACTATGTAAGAATGATGGTCGCTCGAAAACCTGTCCGATTATGTAAGAATGATGGTTGTTCGAAAACCTGTCCGAGTATGTAAGAATGATGGTCGGACAGGTTTTCGAACGACCATGTAAGAATGATGGTTGTTGAAAACCTGTCCGACTATATAAGAATGATGGTCGCTCGAAAACCTGTCTTAGTATGTAAGAATGATGGTCTTTCGAAAACCTGTCCGAGTATGTAAGAATGATGGTCGTTCGAAAACCTGTCCGAGTATGTAAGAATGATGGTCGCTCGAAAACCTGTCCGAGTATGTAAGAATGATGGTCGCTCGAAAACCTGTCTGAGTATGTAAGAATGATGGTCGTTCGAAAACCTGTCTGAGTATGTAAGAATGATGGTCGTTGAAAACCTGTCCGAGTATGTAAGAATGATGGTCGTTCGAAAACCTGTCCGACTATGTAAGAATGATGGTCGCTCGAAAACCTGTCCGACTATGTAAGAATGATGGTCGCTCGAAAACCTGTCCGACTATGTAAGAATGATGGTCGCTCGAAAACCTGTCTGAGTATGTAAGAATGATGGTTGTTCGAAAACCTGTCCGACTATGTAAGAATGATGGTCGTTCGAAAACCTGTCCGAGTATGTAAGAATGATGGTCGCTCGAAAACCTGTCCTAGTATGTAAGAATGATGGTCGCTCGAAAACCTGTCCGACTATGTAAGAATGATGGTCGTTCGAAAACCTGTCCGATTATGTAAGAATGATGGTCGCTCGAAAACCTGTCCGAGTATGTAAGAATGATGGTCGGACAGGTTTTCGAACGACCATGTAAGAATGATGGTCGCTCGAAAACCTGTCTTAGTATGTAAGAATGATGGTCTTTCGAAAACCTGTCCGAGTATGTAAGAATGATGGTCGCTCGAAAACCTGTCTGAGTATGTAAGAATGATGGTCGCTCGAAAACCTGTCTGAGTATGTAAGAATGATGGTCGTTCGAAAACCTGTCTGAGTATGTAAGAATGATGGTCGTTCGAAAACCTGTCCGACTATGTAAGAATGATGGTCGCTCGAAAACCTGTCTGAGTATGTAAGAATGATAGTAGGACAGGTTTTCGAACGACCATGTAAGAATGATGGTCGCTCGAAAACCTGTCTGACTATGTAAGAATGATGGTCGCTCGAAAACCTGTCTTAGTATGTAAGAATGATGGTTGTTCGAAAACCTGTCCGACTATGTAAGAATGATGGTCGTTCGAAAACCTGTCCGAGTATGTAAGAATGATGGTCGCTCGAAAACCTGTCCTAGTATGTAAGAATAATGGTCGCTCGAAAACCTGTCTGAGTATGTAAGAATGATGGTTGTTCGAAAACCTGTCCGACTATGTAAGAATGATGGTCGTTCGAAAACCTGTCCGAGTATGTAAGAATGATGGTCGTTCGAAAACCTGTCTGAGTATGTAAGAATGATGGTCGTTCGAAAACCTGTCTGAATATGTAAGAATAAAAGTTGTTCGAAAACCTGTCTGAGTATGTAAGAATTATTCCCGTAAAAGTTTAAATCATCAATGATGGTCGCTCAAAAACCTGTTTGAAAAAGTCAAGCAGTCTGAAACCATAAAGGTAAGTGGTGTGAAACCTGTCCGAAAAAACTTGTCAGAGTTAGAAGGAATAAAACTTGCTCAAAAAAAAACAAAAAAACTTGTCTGAGTCAGAAGGAATAAAAGTTGCTCAAAAAAAAAAAAAACTTGTCTAAGTCAGAAGGAATAAAAGTTGCTCAAAAAAAAAAAACCCTGGTCTGAGTGAGAACATTTGGCAACTAATTTACACCTGCAACCACATTAGCTAAATTGTCTGCAACGAAACCTCGTTGATTAGAAATGAACTAGGTTTCGTTGCAGACACAATTGCAGATATACACACATTACACAAGTAAGGAGAATATTTTTAATAACAGAATAGGTGAGCAAAACGTGAATCGAGCAAAAAAAAAAGATCCGGAACGTTTTTGTTCTTGTTTTGTAAGGGAGGTGGTGTCGGATCAACACTGCTGGGGAGCCATGAGATAAAATACTGTTTTGTTTTTAAATCCCCTAAAGTTTTGTCATGGTAAACAACTGATTATACCTACAATAATATTAAGACTAGCATAAATTTTGGAAGCAAACTAATATAGTAATTGCAAGCAATTAACCGAGTTTGCCAACAAAGGACTTGTGACTAAAAGTGTTTTTTTTTTTTTTAATATAGTTTTAAAGGCTGAAAAACTTCCAAGACATATATATATATATTTATATATAGTTCCACTTACGAAAGTGATTTTAAATAACTGACCCCCCCCCCTGCCCTCATTCCTTACGATCGACTAATCAATGTATATTCGTCCTGATTTCTTTTCTTTGCGTGGGTGTAAAGAGTTGGTGGTGGGTGGAGGGGTGATCCTTTTTTCTCACGCTCCCCTCCGTCGCTGTCTCCCTCTGTCTTGATAAATAAAATCTTTTGTTCAAATTTTTGTCTTCTTTTTCTAAAGTTAATCAAGGTAAATTTGATAAAAAAAAAAAGTGAAAGCAAGGAACCAAATTTTTTGATAAATTGAGAAATTATCATGTGAGAGGAAAAATACAAGTCTATAAAAAAAGACACAAAATGTTTTTTTATCCATTTTTTTTTTTCCAACCTGTGTAAATATGTATATCGTATATACATATATAGCTTGATTTTTTTTTTTTATTATGTCATAAAAAACAAATTTTTAAATCAAGGCTCATTTTTTTTTTTTTTTTTTTTTACATTTAAAAAAAAAAAAATCATTTAAATATTTTTAATTCATTATTATTATTGGGGTTGTTTTTTGTGTTTTTAATTTTAATTTTTTATCAGAAAAGGAATCACTTTTTGTCACGGGTGGATACGGAAAGATAACTTCATAGCATTTTATAAAAAGGAGCGGAAAAAAGCAAAAACAATTGAACCATTTATCAAGCATTCCTCAATATTCGTTTTATTTAGGGATGCCATTATATAACCTTGCACAAAAAACTTTTTTTTTTAATTAAAACAAAATAATTAATAATAATTGGTTAATAATCCCGCCCTCTTGGATTTTTCTTCATATTCACAAAGCCTACGTACTTGCTTTTTAATTGTCTCCCATTTTTTTCTAGAAAATTTAAATTTACATTCTTGTGATCTTTTTTACCAGGTCTCATATTGTGAATGACATTAATGACAACTTTCATCAGCATTAAAAAAAATAACTTTTCTTTCCAACTTTTTTTTTACTCAGACTTATTTTTTGTTTTTTAAATTATTATACGTTTCGACCACTGTACACTTCGGAAGTCTTCACGGCTCCCTTTTTAATCAATGACTCTCTCTATCCGGTGCTTCTTTACTTTCGCTCCAGCATGTTCGGCTTCTATTAAAAAAAAAAAATAGTTCAAGAAATGTATAAACTTTGTTATGTACTTACGTGGTAGCTGAAAAGAAGACTGTACACCCACGTAAGTACATAACAAAGTTTATACATTTCTTTAGCCATTTCTTTAAAGAGAGGCCTAACATGTCATTGTGAAACAGCAGAAGCACCGAAAATGAAAGTTTTAAAAAAAACGAAAAAATGTATCCACAATATGAGGCAGGTTAAAAAAGATCTTCATAAATAACAGAATTAAAAAAAAAAAAAAAAGAAACAGAAAAAAATCTGATGTTTTTCTCCAAATTATAATTTATTTTTCTGCTGTTTATTTTTTTTCATTTTCCCCTCAGATATTTATTGTCATAAATCTGTATTTTGCAATGTCATCATATTTCAAAATCAACATTTTTTCTTCATATTCCCGCCTTTTTTTTGTATCCTTAATGTCATTGTCACATAATTATTATTATTTAAAAAGATTTTGAAGAAAAAAAAAAAAATTTTTAACCACAGAATAGTTGAATTATTTTCTATCTAAAGAAGAAAAAAAGAAAGAAAGTGACCCCTTCTCCCCTGACCTACATGCTGAGATTTCTATGTGATTACTAGTCTATGACCCCCCCCCCCCACCCTCAACTGTACAATGTCCTTGAATTTTCAGTTATAAATATATTAAACCAGACACTACAATAGTTTTGTTTTTATTTATGTGTCCCAACCAACTGCATTTTCAACAATTATCTTAACAACTGAAAAGAACAGGTTTAGCACCACAACATGTCTGAGGTCACTGAAACCCCATGTTTTTTTGTTCACCCAAACAAGGAATATTGGCCCTGAAGTGTAAATGTCTATCGTGATAGGAGCCAGATTTAGGAGGTCATCCTAGGTGGGGAGCAGGGCAGCAAATTTTGTTTCCTTCGACTTTGAAAAACGGTTGTTTTGTTTTTTGAATTTGAAAAGTTTTTAGTATCCAAAAAAGTTCACTTTGTAAGAATCTTTTTGTTAATACCAAATAAACAAACAAAAAAAGTTTTGAAAAAAGAAAAAAGAACAAGTTTTATTTTTTTTTTAGTATTTATCGAAACAAATATATACAAATATACAGAAATAGCTTACAATAGAAGTTTATGGAGTAACAAGTTTTTCTTGTAGCACTGGAAACTGCAAAGTGGGATTCCGGTCTTGGAGCAGGAATACTTTTTGGGTTGTGTACAGTTCCGAACTCCACATGTAGGCACCTTTGAGGGGGGTCTGTTGAAGATATATATATATATATATATAAAAAAATACTATATAAGTAGATCGGTATCAAGGGAAATATTGAGCATGTGGTGGACTCAACCACGGCTCAAAAAATGACATGGCTGCCAGAAGCAAGAATTGCATAGCATGGTCAGTCACATGCATCAAGTGCAACAAAAGCTGCAGTCGTTGCCACTCATGTGAAAATTGGGGCCACAGAGACAGTTCCGCCGATAAGTTGTGCAGACGCTAGAAAAAGAAACAACAGAAATAGGACACATACTCATTCATTCATTCATACATACACATCAATGAACAGATTACAATGGTTGTCCCTCACATACATCAATGGACACATTACAACAGATTACAATGGTTGTCCCTCACATACATCAATGGACACATTACAACAGATTACAATGGTTGTCCCTCACATACATCAATGGGCACATTACAACAGATTACAATGGTTGTCCCTCACATACATCAATGGACACATTACAACAGATTACAATGGTTGTCCCTCACATACATCAATGGACACATTACAACAGATTACAATGGTTGTCCCTCACATACATCAATGGACACATTACAACAGATTACAATGGTTGTCCCTCACATACATCAATGGACACATTACAACAGATTACAATGGTTGTCCCTCACATACATCAATGGACACATTACAACAGATTACAATGGTTGTCCCTCACATACATCAATGGACACATTACAACAGATTACAATGGTTGTCCCTCACATACATCAATGGACACATTACAACAGATTACAATGGTTGTCCCTCACATACATCAATGGACATATTGATAGATATCTAATAAAGACATTTTCCAATGGACATTTCACTGAAGGAAGATTTAGCCAAAAATTATTTTCACACATCACTCAATAAAGCCCAGCCCTGACATGTAGATGGCGCTACTAATATAAACATCCATATGATTTTTATAAAGTACTAACCTTCAAATGCTATGGTTGAGAATTTGAGTCCAATCGGATTATTAGTTTACAAATTAGTTATTTAAGTGAACTGGCTACTGTTGGAAATTTTCAAAACGATGGAAAAATTTCGATTCTGTGTGTTGATAAAGCATTGCGCATTGCACCCCCCCCCAAAAAAAAGCAGAGAATGAAATGATTGTACCTTGTGATGGGCACTGCGCTCACTGGAAAGTCAAAACCAAGAGGCATCGAAATAAAAACGCCGGACACGCCATTGACATAACGATAACGCGGAATTTCCAGTTTCTTGCTGCTTTTCATCTAGAAGAAAAATGGGTTGGATGTCACCAATTATTAACAAGGAAACGGCAAAAGACGAGTCAAAACACGTGTTTATATAGCATAAAGAACCGACTTGTTGGATGAACATGCGCATCACTCCTCCAGCCGTGACGTCATCAGTTCGGCCATTCCGGGTTCAGTTGGTCACCCGGCACTGTTCGGGAAAAGTTGCAGTTCTGATGAAGGTTGCCGATGTTGAAGCGCCCGGTCCAGTGACTGCAAACTCCCACGTTGTGTTTGTTTAGATCAGTGGGCAATCAACTGGGGTGGCTTGTCTCGCTGTGAAGAGAGGGTCATTTCACATAAACAGTTGAAGAAAGGAATTATAAGCAGCAACGAATTGGTTTGCTGGTTTTCTTGGAAGAATAATTAACAAAAAAAAAAAAAACAATCAAAGAGAAGAAATTACACTTGTTGGGTTCCAAGGCAGGTTGGTTAGACTGTGCTTGGTTTGGGTTGGATCGACGGACTTGGTAATTCGGGGCTATTTATTCCTCCGACAGCGGAATGCAGTCCTAAGTTGGGCGAGGACACACACGTGACCGACTGGCCAGTCCTCACCCAACTTTTTCACTGACCGACTACTCACGTCTGTGATTCCCTCTACTGACTCACTTATCTCAACTCTCTCTACTCTTTTATTGAGAATGCGCTGACCTCTACGGAGGGGGGGGGGGGGTATGGGCCTGCTCAATATTGTCGCATCCGCTTAATATTGTCACAGTTGGACTGAGGATGTCGAGCTTATTAAAGCTACGACTGAAGCATGTTCTCAATGTGTAGCCAAGCTATGTTTGTGTCAATAAAACTTTTGATTACAAGTAAATAGCTCTTGAGCACTATTACAGAAACACATTGAAGATTCTCCTGATTTTTCCCTCTTGGACACGAACCTTATCTGGATTACTATATATATATATATATATCTAATATATAAAGTAGAGACGTTTTTTCCCCTGTACCTTCTCGGAGTATAGGAAAATAACCACATGCATCACAGGCTACTAAACTAACCACTATACTACACTTATTCACTCGACCGTGTTTTAGTAAATGTGTTATTATTTTTTCCTACCTAACACTAAATATTACATTTGGCCCACCATCAACGTCTCTCCGAAAAACTAACTCCATATAGGTGGTAGCGAAAACTTTTCTCCCTAACAATTATGTACTGTCACTCTACTCATCGACACCGGGAACTAATACACACAGTTTAATTTTCACAAAAGACCGGTTGTTATTTATTATTTGCCTGGTATTAATTTAACACGCATGTCAATAATAAGGTTTAGGTTAATTCGCCTATTTTCACAAGCGTTTTTAACCCGGGAGCGTGGGGCAGACGGCAAGAAAGTAGGTTTCATTATCGCCGGTTTTAGCATTCGATCCTATTCCACTCTACCACTTTTTTTTTAATTTAAAAGATTCGTCAACACGGTAGACGGGGAAAAAAAAGATAATTGCCCGTTTCTTTTTTATTCGCCGTCATGCAATAGGTAGTACTTTCTCCCGTGCAACGCCGGGCGACGGGTTCAGCTAGTATATAAATAAAACGAAGACATACTAGGGAGTGTACCTTAAATAGATATCTAGCTGAAAACATCAAGGTTGCTGTCAAAGTAAACACTTCTGAATATAATGTGGCATATGAGGCTATCGCACACTCTACCCGACAGGCAACGTTAGGTCTTCCTGCTAGTCTCAAATAATTTTGATCGATAAAAAAATTAAATAAAATGAATGTCCATTTGAATTTTGTTTTTTCCCTACCTTTTGTGTCTTTGCTTTTGTTTCTTGTTTCTTTAAAAGACGTTCCAATGTTTGTTTCTGGAAGAGAGAGAGAGAAAAGAAAAAAATCACGACGCGATCAACAAAAATAAATAAATTAGATATTTTAATATCATATTTTTTTAATTTTTAGATATTTTAATATCATTTTTTTACAAATGTTTAGATATTTTAATATCATTTTTTTTTTTAAATGTTTAGATATTTTAATATTTTTTACAAATGTTTAGATATTTTAATATCATTTTTTTTTAAATGTTTAGATATTTTAATATCATTTTTTTTTTAAATGTTTAGATATTTTAACATCATTTTTTCTTAAATGTTTAGATATTTCAACATCATTTTTTTTTAAATGTTTAGATATTTTAATATCATTTTTTTAAATGTTTAGATATTTTAACATCATTTTTTTAAAATGTTTAGATATTTTAATATTTTTTACAAATGTTTAGATATTTTAATATTTTTTACAAATGTTTAGATATTTTAATATCATTTTTTACAAATGTTTAGATATTTTAATATCATTTTTTAAAAATGTTTAGATATTTTAATATCATTTTTTAAAAATGTTTAGATATTTTAATATCATTTTTTAAAAATGTTTAGATATTTTAATATCATTTTTTTTTAAATGTTTAGATATTTCAACATCATTTTTTTTTAAATGTTTAGATATTTCAACATCATTTTTTTTTAAATGTTTAGATATTTCAACATTTTTTTTAAATAGTTAGATATTTCAACATCATTTTTTTTAAATGTTTAGATATTTTAATATCATTTTTTTTAAATGTTTAGATATTTTAATATCATTTTTTTTAAATGTTTAGATATTTTAATATCATTTTTTTACAAATGTTTAGATATTTTAATATTTTTTTTTAAATGTTTAGATATTTTAATATTTTTTACAAATGTTTAGATATTTTAATATTTTTTACAAATGTTTAGATATTTTAATATCATTTTTTTTTAAATGTTTAGATATTTTAATATCATTTTTTTTTAAATGTTTAGATATTTTAATATCATTTTTTTTTAATGTTTAGATATTTTAATATCATTTTTTTTTAAATGTTTAGATATTTTAATATCATTTTTTTTAATGTTTAGATATTTTAATATTTTTTAAAAAATGTTTAGATATTTCAACATCATTTTTTTTAAAATGTTTAGATATTTTAATATCATTTTTTTTTAAATGTTTAGATATTTTAATATCATTTTTTTTTAAATGTTTAGATATTTCAACATCATTTTTTTTTAAATGTTTAGATATTTCAACATCATTTTTTTTTAAATGTTTAGATATTTCAACATCATTTTTTTTTAAATGTTTAGATATTTCAACATCATTTTTTTTTAAATGTTTAGATATTTCAACATCATTTTTTTTTAAATGTTTAGATATTTCAACATCATTTTTTTTTTAAATGTTTAGATATTTCAACATTTTTTTTAAATGTTTAGATATTTTAATATCATTTTTTTTAAATGTTTAGATATTTCAACATCATTTTTTTTTAATGTTTAGATATTTTAATATCATTTTTTTTAAATGTTTAGATATTTTAATATCATTTTTTTTAAAATGTCTAGATATTGTAATATCATTTTTTTTTAATTTTTAATATCATTTTTTAAAAATGTTTAGATATTTTAATATCATTTTTTTTTAAATGTTTAGATATTTTAATATCATTTTTTTTTAAATGTTTAGATATTTTAATATTTTGTACAAATGTTTAGATATTTTAACATCATTTTTTCTTAAATGTTTAGATATTTCAACATCATTTTTTTTTAAATGTTTAGATATTTCAACATCATTTTTTTTTAAATGTTTAGATATTTCAACATCATTTTTTTTTAAATGTTTAGATATTTTAATATCATTTTTTTTAAATGTTTAGATATTTCAACATCATTTTTTTTAAATGTTTAGATATTTTAATATTTTTTTTTAAAAATGTTTAGATATTTTAATATCATTTTTTTTTTAAATGTCTAGATATTGTAATATTTTTTTTTAATTTTTAATATCATTTTTTAAAAATATTTAGATATTTTAATATAATAGCTGGGAAGAAAATTGTTGTTTTATTTATTTTGGATTTTGCAGAGCATGCTTTGAAAAGGGGAGAAATGATATTAATTGAATAGAATAGAAGAATGCCCCCCCCCCACCAATAATAACTCGTCTTACTTTGTCTTTCTCCCGTTTCTCCTGCGCCTGTAGGCGTCGCTTTTTCGCACTTTGTTGTCGCCGTTGTATTTGTTCCTCTGTGAGTTCTACCGTTTTGTAGCCTGGAAGGGAGAATAACACATGCAACAACGAAAGATGAAGACAACAACAAAAACAACAATCTATATAATACTAAAACTCTATTGTTCTTGTATGTTTGCAATCAGCTTTCAGCTTTCCGGTTTTCAACATCCGGTTGCGCATGCGTAAATAGCATCGTCTTCAATCTGTTATTCCAATTCCATTATTCTCTATTATGATTAACGAACGCATGAAATTTTTCATTCTGGAAATTTTTAAACAATTTCATTTAATTTCATCAAATAGTTTTTTTGTTTTCTCCACGGCTAAAAACATTCAACGGCAGGACTTTGTAAAGTCTGCCGCAGTTTCAAAAAAGCTCCTCCCTTTTAAAAAACAAAAACAAACAAACAAAACAACAACAATCATTATTAATATCAATAGCGGCGGTGAACGAAACCACCTCCCACTTTTCCTCTCACAGATTTCACCACTCCTACTCCCTCTGTTTTCGTTACGTACGCGAGACAGCCGGTTGTACCCCCTTCCTTTCTCAAATCGCCTGTATTTTACTGTACTTTCAACTAACAATTTCATTTAAAAGATTATATATAAAAATTTGAATTTAACTATAATAAGTATTATGGTACCTGTTCAGTGCATATTTACCTATAAGTATGGCCAACCACTTATAATTCAGTAACTGTAATTTAAAAAAAAAACAATTATAATAAACAGAACGACGCATAGAAATCTATCTATATTCTTTTTTCAACAATTACATTTAATTTCATCAAATAGTTTTTTTGTTTTCTCCACAAGTGTCACGCACATACATGAATTCCATAGCTAATATAACAAACTGACCCAACGGGTCACGGGTGGTCTAGTATAATACTAAAACTCTATTGTTCTTGTATGTTTGCAATCAGCTTTCAGCTTTCCGGTTTTCAACATCCGGTTGCGCATGCGTAAATAGCATCGTCTTCAATCTGTTATTCCAATTCCGTTATTCTCTATTATGATTAACGAACGCATGAAATTTTTCATTCTGGAAATTTTTAAACAATTTCATTTAATTTCATCAAATAGTTTATTTGTTTTCTTCACGGCTAAAAACATTCAACGGGAGGACTTCGTAAAGTCTGTCGCAGTTTCAAAAAAACTCCTCCCTTTTAAAAAACAAAAACAAACAAACAAAAAAACAACACTCATTATTAATATCAGCCATACTAGCGGTCGGTGAACGAAACCACCTCCCACTTTCCCTCTCATAGATTTCACCACTCCTACTCCCTCTGTTTTCGTTACGTACGCGAGAAAGCTTGCTGTACCCCCTTCCTTTCTCAAATCGCCTTAACCAACCACTTATAATTCAGTAACTGTAATTTAAAAAAAAAACAATTATAATAAACAGAACGACTCATAGAAATCTATCTATATTCTTTTTTCATTTTAATATACTTTCATAGAAATGCTTCTGTTATGTAAAAAAAAACCTATTTTCTTTATGCCACAAGTGTCACGCTCATACATGAATTCCATAGCTAATATAACAAACTGACCCAACGGGTCACGGGTGGTCTAGTAATGAATAAAAATAAGTGTAGCACCCAGAATTTAGTTGACAGCGGTTATAGCTAGATGAGTTTTTAGTTGCAAATGCTTTACCGATAGATTGGAGCTTAATTGAGCACCTACTATGAAAATAACGATAGAGTGGAGAAAGACTAGCAATGTCTGCGAGAAAGAGGCTGATTTCAAAGATTTGTTTTGTTTGTTTAAAACATTATACCTTTGTAAATATGATAATTTTGTAAACATGTTTATTTACAAAATTACCGGTAATTAAAAACTAAAAGTGCTAATGACGTCATTGATAGTGGGTAGTAAGAAGTACCATCAGTGCGGACCGGAAGTGATGAAGATCCATGACGGATCGACCAATCTAATTAAAACACACATAATAAAAGTGGAATTTTTTCTTAGAATTCAGACAAAACCGTTTTCTTACCTGTGGGCAGCTCTAACAATTCATTTTCTTGTTTGCCATGGAGTAAAGCTCTCTAAAAATTTGAGGAAGAAAAGAAAAAAAGAAATTGGTAAAAGTACAGAATAGTTAACAAAAAAAAAACACATAATTTATATCAAACACATTAGAATGAAATTCTCTACCTAACTCTCCTAGTTTTAAGTTTTCTAAAACTTTTGATTTCATACTTTTTGCTTCCATAAAATCTGTCTTCTCAACAATCGATGACTGCCAATGCCTACAGCTGTTGGCAGCCATTAAATGTCGATAAGACAGACCTTATATAGAAAAAGTACAATCGTCTTTTTCCAAAATCAAAATGGCCGACAATAAATCGTCTGCAGTTTTCAGATTTTTTTCACGACCTCACAAATGAGTAAGTAAACCCAAATAAATTGTTTTGGACTAATTTCCCAACTGTATTTCCTTAAAAATAATTTACGGTAAATTTTAAATTAGTCTCTGGTCCCAAATTACAGCCTGTGTTAATGTCTATAAATTAGACCCGGCTATAAGATAAACCCGGCTATAAGATACTTCTTCTCCGGCCCCGTCCTCCCCAATATAAGAGAGTTTGTTTTGAGTGACAATGGGATGTCGTAAATCAGTCAAAAGACGTTGCTAAATTTTCTCACCTCATTGGTGAGTATTTCTATGACCTTCACTATAGCCATATCCATTAGCAGCTGTGTAGCCTCCATTATTGGAGAGGGGTAAGCTCCTGCCAGTAACATGGTAACTATATATGTAGACAAAAAAAGAAATGTCTTTTTTTTTTTAATTTTGTTTCTTTAGCTAAAAAGGAGAAACAAAATGTATTTGGAAACGTGTTTTCTTTCTTTCGTTTTTTTCTTTTCAAACGGCAGAGTTTTTACGGTCGTCACATTTTTCAGTTTTAAAACGTGTTTTCTTTCTTTTCAAAAGTTGACGTTGTTTTCAGTTTTAAACTCTTTCGCTGTTGAAATACTTCGAAGGTTTTTTGTTCAACTCAATTTTGTGCAATTTTGTTTTTTTAAAAGGTCTGTGTTCCTTTTATATCGGGTCACCATTTGAAATAGTCTGTGAGGGGACAGCTTGAAATTCATACGCCCTGTAAACTGATTGGTCAGTGTATGACCAAATTGCCTACAGGGGACAAGAAGAAATAGGTCCTATTTCCAACCGCCACTCTGCCCATAAATAGCTAGGCGTGACAACAGGCAGCAGCACTTGGCCACTTGACACTACCAGACACCCGCTCACCACCAGACCTGCCGCACTCATCACAGCAACAACAACAGCGACGCTCGACTCATCAAGCAACGACATCAACAACTATCAGCTGCTACTACATACGCTTAGTGATGTCGGCGTCTCAACGAAAAACTCTGAGCATTTCTGAACAGTTGGAGCTCATCGACGATGTCAAAGTGAAGAAGCTCAGTGACACGGACATCACACGTGGTATAAAATCGGATGATCACGCTTTTGACGAAGATGATGATGCTGAAAGCGTAAGTTCTGAAGTTTCTGAAAGTGACAAACCATTGCCAAATTCTCTGGCTGCATTGAATGCGCTTGAAACTGACAGCCTACATTGAAACAAAAAGCAGTAATCCTGATGGCGCATTGAAAATGATTTACGGACTGTATGAAAGTGCTCATGATATTAACAAAGAGATTTCTGTACAATAAAAAATGACTGACTTTTTAAAGAAAAAGTAATTTTTGACTGAATTATTTGTGAAAACTGATTGAAAAGTATTTTTGTCTGTGTTTTTTATGTCTATAACTGCTAAATAAACTAGTGTTCTGTGCGTAAAAAGCGTTATATGTGGTGTTTCCATACTTACATAAACAAAATAGACCATACCCGGATATAAGAAATACCCAGATATAAGAGACTTATTCTCCGGTCCTGACAGCTCTCTTATATCCGGGTTAAACTGTATCATGTGTACGCAGTGTGATTATGTATGGAAGTGAAACATTGCCAGTGAGGGTTGAGGACATGCGTTACATGGAGGGAAATGATATGAGAATAATACGATAAACGTGTAATGCAAGTCTTAAAGACAGGCTCAGGTTTGATAAGCTCAGAGGAAGAATAAATCTGGACAGTATAGGGAGATGTGTGCAGAACAGGGGGCTTCGATGGCATGGCCACGTTAAAAGAATGAATGAGAGTTCTTTGGGGGCAGTAGATGTAGAACAGTTGAGGTAGCAGGGTCAGCTCACAGGGGCAACCCAAGAAAAACATGGGAGGAAGTGATAAAAATGGACTTGAGAGAAGCAGAGATAAAGGGCCAGAGATAGGTTAGTTTGGAAGTCAATTTCTAAAAGCCATCCAACACATGCCAGCATGTAAAATGGATGGTTAACCGAATATAATGATGGTGATAAAGATAATAAGAGAATTACTTACCTGTCTGGCTGTGAGAAGGTTCGGATTCTTTGGTTTACGGATTTCTCCAAAGTCATCCAGTTCTCCTGCTTCCAACGCTTCCAACCAGGCCTGTTCCTCGTTTGAAATTTCCTCTTTCTTCTCTTCAGCTTCCAAAGACTCTTCTATATCGACATCTTCTGCAAGAATCCCTGAAACATAGAATTTTTGTTGTTGTTGTTGTTTTTATGCTTATTCTGTAAGAAAAGATTCATTATTATTACCGCCATTCAAAAGATGATAGTTGCTCTATTCTGTGTCTATCTGATTTTTTTTGGGGGGGGGGGGGGGGAGGGAATCGCTCCAGACCATGTTACTGGCAGGAGCTTACCCCTCTCCAATAATGGAGGCTACACAGCTGCTAATGAATATGGCTATAGTGAAGGTCATAGAAAGACTCACCAATGAGGTGAGAAAATTTAGCAACGTCTTTTGACTGATTTACGACATCACACTGTCACTCAAAACGAACTCTCTTATATTGGGGAGGACGGGACCGGAAAAGAAGTATCTTATAGCCGGGTTTATCTTATAGCCTGGTCTAATTTATAGACATTAACACAGGCTGTAATTTGGGACCAGAGACAATGTCTCTTATATCCGGTGCTCTTATATCCGGGTTACATTTGATAAAAGGAGCTAAAAAAGAAAAAACTACTTCAAGGTCAAAAAACTAGCCAACGATAAGTGTTAGATGGATAGATTCCGACCCAGAAAACAGCAATTCTTCCTCCTTTGTCAGAAACATCGCTCATGGGATGTGAAAATTAAAGGACAAAATGGTACTCTTATCATGGAGACAATCTATGAACATATAATCCTCTTAGAGTGGACTGTCTGGCAGTTATCTCTGGGGTATATCCTCAGCCGTCAGCTTGGGTGGTCGAATGGTGACCAGTGAGAAAGACGGTCAGGAGGAAAAGACCCCCAAGAGATGGGAAGGAGAGAGACTTGTCCCTCTGGGCCTGGCAGGAAGTTTGGTTTTTCAGAGAGCTGGCGATCAGTTAAAGCTGGGCCCATCTGGGTCTCTTAGCTAAAGGATTGTGCTGATTGGGCTTATCTTTTTTGGTCGGGCCAAAATCTCATTATGCAAGTCTGCCATTCAACCTAGGAACACGAGTTATCTGTTCCGTTGTCATATAATCCTTCCAGGCATAAGCTTCTCCTTTTTGGGGGAGGGTGTAATGTTCGTTGTCATTGGCTCCTCCTTTGGAGGTAAGTGTAGTATATGTTCATTCATCATTGCCGAATGAAAATATTCTAAGCTATCATTCACCCCCCCCCAAAAAAATTTTTGGCGGGAAAAAAAAAAAATTTTTTTTCCCCTTTTTAAAGAGAATGGTATTCGGAGACAATTTTTTCTAACCACTTAAGAACGCCGCAACCTAGTCCACTTATAATATAACGAACACTTTCTCTGTCAGGATGTCTGTCTGTCTGTCTGTCTGTCCGTCCTGGAGAATTTTTGTAAACGTAATTTCAGAAATAAACAATAAATAATTTAAGCGCCCAGGCCACGATTCGAAACCGCACCCCGACGCTCTACTATATGAGCTAAAGGCCAAGTGATAAAATCTTCAGAAATTTAAACTAGATAAAGAAATCGTTTTTTTTTTTCACTTCTTGCAGTTACAAATGAATGGTCGTATAACTGTTCTTCGAAAATACATTAGGGTCTTCGTACGCTCCCGATTGTTTTTTTTTGGGGGGGGTAGAATCCCCCCCCCCCATTTTTTTTTGGCGGGAAAAAGAATTTCCCACCAGAAAAAAAAAAAATTCCCGCCCAAAAAAAAAAAGTTTTTTCTTTTTAAACGGAGACAAAGTTTTTTTTTTGTCTCAACACCCAAGAACGCGGCAGCCTAGCAAAAATAGACGACCGTTAGGGAGTCTATTTTCGCCAGTCCACTTATAATATAACGAGCACTTTCTCTGTCAGGATGTCTGTCTGTCTGTCTGTCTGTCCGTCCTGGGGAATTTTTGTAAACAGAAGAGAGAGGGGAGATGGGCTCGAGTAATTAACATTTAATTAATTAAGCTTTTCAAGTCAGCGTTCATAATATTTGTATACCTGTAGAATTAGGAAACTATTATTAATTAATTAAATTTACATTAGATAACATTAAACAACCTTATTAGAGAAGAACGAAATTTCAAGACGAGGCTGCAATTAGAAGTGTAAACGTGGCAAGAATCTTACTTCAATTCATACATTACAACGGCCTTATATACCCTTAATAAACGTCGTTTAGACACTAGACGGGCTTCCTCATTTACATAATACATTCCTTTGAACCTTCAATTAAATTCAGATTTACAAATATACACTTATAACTGCTATTATCAAGTTTCCATATGTATTCACAATACGTTCCGATAAGATGATATTAATAAAAATTATTCATACAATTAATTAAAGCCATTTTCTTCATCAACCAGCGTGTTTTCTCAACCATACTTCCAATGGCGATTATTGTTAAAATTTCAAGTCTTTCTCGGCCTTTTGGCTAAGATCAAAGTGTAGTATCTGTTCCACTGGATACTGAACCACATAGACTGGTATTGTCTTGGCTTTCGGGTCTTCACTGCTATTGTCTTGGCCTTCGGGTCTTCATTTACGCCGGTCTATGGGTCTGTCCTGTGCAGTTCTGGGAGGTCCACTTTCCCAGGCTTCGCCTCCCCTCTTTAGTGACGTCATTGTGAGGATTTTTTTCACAGTTTTCATTCATTATTTACTATACGTTGTTAAGAGAATGTTTTCTACTAAAAGTTAAAAGTAAACAAGGCATATCCGAGCCATTAGTTAATCGGTGACCATTTAGGAAAACTAAATTGCTGATTCATCCTTTCGGTTAGTCCGGAAGTGATGTAATCGTGAGAGGATTTTTTCACAGTTTTCATTCATTATTTACATTGTGTTGTTAAGAGAATGTTTTCTACTATAAATTACAAGTAAACAAGGCATATCTGAGCCATTAGTAAATCGGTGACCATTTTGGAAAACTAAATTGCTGACTCATCTTTCCGGTTAGACCGGAAGTGACGTCATTGTGAGAGGATTTTTCCACATTATCATTCTATATTATCATTACATTGATAAGAAAAGGTGTTTTATTGTAAATTGAAGTTAAGCAACAAATATCTCGGCCATTACTAAATGGGTAACCATTTTAGAAGAATAACAAAACTGGTTCTTTGATATGACGTGGGCGCCTTCAATAGCATATTTAAACATGAGTTCTTTGATATGACCGAGGTGCCTCCTAATTTAAAAAATTTTTTTTAACTATGAATGGGGAAGGGTAAAAAAAAAATTTTTAGGGAGGGTGGGGGTTAAAATTTCTTTTTTTTTTCTTTTCCTAACTGAAAATATTACTATTCATGGGAAGGGTACAAAAAAAATTTTATGGGGGGGGGGTAAAAAAATGTTTTTTTATTTAACTGAAAATATTAGTATTCATGGGGGATGGTGAAAAAAAACTTGGGGGGGGGGAGGGGGTAAAAAATGTTTTTTTTTGTTTTTAAACTAAAAATATTCTTGGTTACAAACAAACAAAGACGATGTCTACCCACCCAAGAAATATGACTGGGGCTCCATCGGTTTACGGGTGAGCGTTCATTTCCGACGCGGCAGCCTAGCAAAAATAGACGACCGTAGGGAGCCTATTTTGGCTAGTCCACTTATAATATAACGAGCACTTTCTCTGTCAGGATGTCTGTCTGTCCGTCTTGGGGAATTTTTGTAAACGGAGGGGAGGGGCGAGATAATTACTATTTAATTAATTTCAAAGTCGGAAACATAAACAAATACATTGGGCCACATATTAAAGACTAAATAAACAATAAATAATTTTCAGCGTCAACGCCGCGATTCGAACTCACACCCTTGACGCTAACAGTCAAACGCTCTACCGCCTGAGCTAAAGGAACAGTTGAAAATGATCTCTTAATTCTAATACTTGAACAAATCGCTTTTTTTTCACATCTCCCATTTACCAATAAATGATCGTATAATAATTGGTTCTTTTTATACTTTGGGGTCTGCGTCTGCGCTCGATCTGTTCTTCCAGAATACGATTGGGTCTGCGTTCGCTCTCGATTTTTTCAGGGAGGGGAGGGTCCGGAGAGAGGGGGGGGGGGGGGGGTTAAACCCCCCCTTTCTTTTTTTTGGCGGGAAAATTAGGAGACAAATGTTTTTTTCTTTGTCTCACCACCCAAGAACGCGGCAGCCTAGCAAAAATAGACGACCGTCAGGGAGTCTATTTTCGCTAGTCCACTTATAATATAACGAGCACCTTCTCTGTCAGGATGTCTGTCTGTCTGTCCGTCCTGGGGAATTTTTGTAAACAGAAGAGAGAGGGGAGGGGGAGCTCGAGTAATTAACATTTAATTAATTAAGCTTTTCGAGTCACCGTTCATAATATTTGTATACATGTAGAATTAAGAAACTATTATTAATTAATTAAATTTACATTAGATAACATTAAATAACATTATTAGATTAGGGAAGAACGAAATTTCAAGACGAGGCTGCTATTAGAAGTGAAAACGTGTCAAGAATATTACTTAAATTTATATATTTCAACAGCCTTATATACCGTTAGTAAACGTCGTTTAGACACTAGACGGGTTGGGTCATTTACATAATACATTCCTTTTACCCTTCAATTAAATTCGTAGTTACAAATATACTGCTATTATCAAGTTTACATATGTATTTACAATATTTTCCGATAAGGTGATATTAAGAAAAATTATTCATACAATTAATTAAAGGCATTTTCTTCATCAACCAGCGTGTTTTCTGAACCATACTTTCAATGGCGATTATTGTTTAAATTTCAAGTCTCTCGGCCTTTTGGCTAAGATCAAAGTGTAGTATCTGTTCCGATGGATACTGAACCACATAGACTGTTATTGTCTTGGCTTTCGGGTCTTCACTGCTATTGTCTTGGCCTTCGGGTCTTCATTTACGCCGGTCTATGGGTCTGTCCAGTTCTAGGAGGTCCACCCTCCCAGGCTTCGCCTCCCCTCTTCAGTGACGTCATTGTGAGAGGATTTTTTTCACAGTTTTCATTCATTATTTGCAGTACGTTGTACCGAGAATGTTTTCTACTATAAGTTAAAAGTAAACAAGGCATATCCGAGCCATTAGTAAATCGGTGACAATTTAGGAAAACTAAATTGCTGACTCATCCTTCCGGTTAGTCCGGAAGTGACTTCATTTTGAGAGGATCTTTTCACATTATCAGTCTTTACATTCATTACGTTGATAAGACAAAGGTGTTTTATTGTAAATTGAAGTTAAGCAACAAATACCTCGGCCATTACTAAATGGGTAACCGTTTTGGAAAAATAACAAAACTGGTTCTTTGATATGACGTAGGCGCCTTCAATAGCATATTTAAACAGTAGTTCTTTGATATGACCGAGGTGCCTCCTAATTTTAAAATTTTTTTTTTAAGGGGGGGGGGGGGTAAAAAATTTGTTTTTTTTCTTTTCCTAACTGAAAATATTACTATTCATGAGGAAGGGTAACAAAAAAAACTTTTGAGGGGGTGGGTTATTTTTTCCTTCTAACTGAAAATATTACTATTCATGGGGAAGGGTAAAGAAAAAAAATTTTTTTGGGGGGGTAGGGTGCAAAAATTTATTTTTATTTTTCGGGGGGGCGGGGGGTAGGTAAAAAAATTTTTTTTTCGTTTTTTTTTTTTTTAACTGAAAACATTACTATTCAACTGGAAGGGTAAAAAAAATGTTTTGGTGGTGGGGGGGTAAAATTTTTTTTTTTTTTCTACTAACTGAAAATATTACTATTAATGGGGAAGGGTAACAAAAAAATTTTTTTTGGGGGGGGGTAAAAAAATTTTTTTTTCTTTTTTTACTGAAAACATTACTTTTAATGGGGAAGGGTAAAAAAAAAATTTGGGTGGGGGGAGTAAAAAAATTTTTTTTTTCTTTTTCTAATTGAAAATAATACTATTAATGGGGAAGGGTAACAAAAAAAAATTGGGGGGGGGGGGTAAAAAAAAATTTTTTTTTCTTTTTTAACTGAAAACATTACTATTCATGGGAAGGGTAAAAAAAAAATTGGGGGGGGTTGGGGGGATAAATTTTTCTTTTTTTCTCTTCCTAACTGAAATTATTACTATTTATGAGGAAAGGTAAAAAAAATTTCTTTTTTTTCTTTTTCTAACTTAAAATATTACTATTCATGGGGAAGAGTACAAAAAAAACTTTTAGGGGGGGTAAAAAATTTTTCTCTTTTTTTTCTCTTTTTCTAACTGAAAATATTACTATTACGAGAAGGGCAAAAAATAAATTTGGGAGGGGGCGAAATTTCTTTTTTTTTAAACTGAAAACATTAGTATTCATGGGGGAGGGTGAAAAAAACCTTTTGGAGGGGGTGGGTAAAAAATGTTTAAAAAAATATTTTTTTGTTTTTAAACTAAAAATATTCTTGGTTAGAAACAACGAAAATCGACGTCTACCCACACAAGAAATATGACTGAGTCTCCATCGGTTTACTGGTGAGCGTTCATTTCCGACGCGGCAGCCTAGCAAAAATAGATGACCGTAGGGAGCCTATTTTGGCTAGTCCACTTATAATATAACGAGCACTTTCTCTGTCAGGATGTCTGTCTGTCTGTCCGTCATGGAGAACTTTTGTAAACGTAAGAGAGAGAGGGGGGGGTCGAGTAATTACTATTTAATTAAATTTTTCAAGTCAGTGTTCATAACATTTGTATACCTTTAGAATTAGGAAACTATTAATCAATTAATTTAGATTAGATAACATTAAATAATATTAGATAACATTAAATAACATTAGATAACATATAAACAAAGAACGAAATTTCAAGACGAGACTGCGATTAGAACGGAAATGTGTCAAGAATCTTACTTAAACTTTTTTCAACTTCCTTATATACTGTTACAAAAAGTCGCTCAGACACTAGACAGGTTTTGTCATTTACATAACTCATTCCTTTTAAACTACAACTAAATTCATATTTACAAATATACACTTATAACTGCTATTATCCAATTTACATATGTATTTACAATATTTTCCGATAAGGTGATATTAATAAAAATTATTCATACAATTAATTAAAGACATTTCCTTCAGAAACCAGCGTGTTTTTAAACCATACTGTCAATGGCGAGTACTGTTAAAATTGCAAAGTCATCCCTTTCGAAATTGATGTCATTTTGAGAGGATTTTTTCACATTATCATTCTTTATTTTCATTACATTGCTAAGACAAGGTGTTTTGCTGTAAATTGAAGTTTAGCAAGGCATATACCAGCCATTACTAAATGGGTGACCATTTTGGAAAAATAAATTGCTGAATCATCCTTCAATGATGTCATTGTGAGAGGTCAAATTTTTTTTTTTGTTGAACTAAAAATATTATGTATGGGGGAGGGTAAAAAAAAAAATTATTTTTTTTTGGGGGGGGGGTGTAAACATTTTTTTTTTTTTTTTTTTTTAACTGAAAATATTACTATGTATGGGGGAGGGTTAAAAAAAAATTTCTTGGGGGGGGGGTAATTTTTTTTAAACTGAAAATATTACTATGTATGGGGGGGGGGGGTAAAAAAATTGGGGTGGGGGGTCGACTTTATTTTTCTTTATTCCTAACTAAAAATATTTTTGGTCCGAAACAAAGAAAATTACTTTTTAATTAATTTCAAAGTCAGAAACATAACAAATACATTAGGGCACATATTAACGACTAAATAAACAATAAATAATTTTGACGTCCCGGCTGTGATTCGAACTCGCAACCGTAACGTCAAAGAGGAATTTGGATGTATTTGTCAGACACTATACCACTGGACCACGAAAACAAGTTGAAAAAACCTTTCTGATTTAACTACTTAAAGAAATGGGTTTTTTCAGTTTTTTCAGTTAGCAATGAATGATCGTATCAAAACTGGTTCTTCTTTATAGTTTGGGATCTGCGTTCGCGCTCGATTTTTTTTTGGGGGGGGGGGGAATTTCACCCCACCATATTTTTTTGGCAGTCTAGCAAAAATAGACGACCGTTACGGAGTCTATTTTCGCTAGTCTACTTATAATATAACGAACACTGTCTGTTTTGGAGAATTTTTGTAAATGGGGGAGGAGGTAATTACTATTTAATTAGTTTCAAAGTCAGAAACATAACAAATACATTAGGGCACATATTAAGGACTAAATAAACAATAAATAATTTCGACACCGAGGCCGCGATTCAAACTCGCAACCTTAACGTAAACTGCCCGATACGCTACCAACTGCGCTAATGGACAAAGTTAAAAATAACATCTTAATTTAACTACTTAATGAAATGTTTTTTTGTTTCATTTCTTTCAGTTAGCAATGAATGATCGTATAATAACTGGTTCTTCGATATAGTTTGGGGTCTGCGTTCGCGGTTGATTTTTTTTTTTTTGGCAGGAAATCTTAAGGAATCTATTTTCGCTAGTCTTTATTTTAATATTCATTGTTTTGGGAGTCATCAAAAATAGAATTAGTAAGTCGATATTTAGAGTGATTTTTAATGTTATGTAGTAAACAGTCGACAATTTTTTTTTCCAGTTGCCAGAGAAAACAGCAATTCTTCCTCCTTTGTCAGAAACATCGCTCATGGGATGTGAAAACCGTATGAGATAAAGAGAAAGTGATAAAATCGTATCAAATTTTACATAGATAAAGAAATCGTTTTTTTTTTTTCTCACTTCTTCCAGTTACAAATGAATGATCGTATAACTGTTCTTCTAAAATACATTGGGGTCTGCGTTCGCTCTCGATAGCAATTTTTTTTTTTTTTTTTTTTTTTTTTTTAAGAGGGAGGGGATTTCACCCCATCCCCCCCCCCCCCATTTTTTTTTTTGACCGGAAATCTTAAGGAATCTATTTTCGCTAGTCTTTATTTTAATATTCATTGTTTTGGGAGTCATCAAAAATAGAATTAGTGGGTGGGGGGGGGGGGGTGTCGACATTTAGAGTGATTTTTAATGTTATTATGTAGTAAACCGTCTACAATTTCTTTCCCAGTTGCCAGAGAAAGTGAGCGAGGGTTTGTCGATGCTCCCTGACAAGCATGCTTGTAATATAGTTTACTTATTCTGAAATTCAAAGGTTTGTAGAAGAACCCTCGACATTTTGGTCGGCACCCTTTCAACCGATTCACTTACCTTGATTTGCCCAAGGGTAGACGCTCGGTGCCAGAATTCCGGAGATGATACTGTTGGAGTCAAGGAAGCCGGGATGGATGGCCGATGCAAGCGGATCCGGAAGCGGCGTTTGCGGAAACTGTACGTCATCAAACTCTACATCAATAGGTTCTTCTTTTGGAACGATAGGTTCCACCCTGTAAAAGAATGAGACCGTCAACTTTTTTTTTCTTTTTTTAATGGAAATCGCTCCAGACAAGGCATGAAGCCACTTGATGTAAGGATCTAACAAGAACGAAAGACGATTATCGCAAAGATAGGAGATGCCTTGAAAAGACCAAGGCTATAGGTAGAAGGAAAACAGTTAGCAGGAAGAAAATATGGGGGGATGGGTATCCTGTTTACAAGGGAACACCCCATTCCTCTACTCCAAGGGGTCTGAGAACAAATGTATCAGAATTTAAGGATTACGTAGTTTTTATATTATATATATATATATATATATATATATATATATATATTGTGTGTATTTAGGCAGCATTTTTTTATTAAGGCATGTGTTATTAAAGACGACAGAAATCTTCTGTTTAGTGATTCCTTTTTTTATTTTTTCCATTCGTCGAATGATCTTTTTGACGTGTAGATGGAATGAATTGATGAAGATGATTCCGGAGAGAATCGAAAACGTTAGTCAAACACATGGATCCTTCATCAATTCATTCCATCTACACGTCAAAAAGATCATTCGACGAATGGAAAAAATAAAAAAAGGAATCACTAAACAGAAGATTTTTGTCGTCTTTAATAACACATGCCTTAATATATATATATATATATATACATAAGATTCGATTCAACAAAGACAAAGACATCTACAATTAGAGATTTTACACGTTTAAATCTATATTAGTAATTTTTTTCGGCACAAAGTCTCGCATGTCTAGTCTGGGTCGCTCTTATTCCGACAGGGTACAGATTAGACAGGTTGTCTGGCTGTTGTTTTCCGACTGTCAGTACAGGAGCCCTAACTTTTAAGTAGCGCTAAGAACGGCTGCTCCATAAACAGTTGTATAATATCGTGGGTAACTGTACGTGACATTTCGCCCATGGGAAGCAGCCCTACAGTTATCTCCGATGGGCTTTCCCCGAGGCTACAACCCCCATGGACCAAGTCACGACTAATGGACTGGTTGTGTGAGCTTATCGGCACCAAACAAGCACCCACTTTGCCCACCCCACTCTATCTCTAAACAAAAATGATATCACAATTTAAAAAAAAACCAAACCTAAACCAGACCCACCAAAAAACATCCTCGCCTCTGCCCTTGAGGCTAGCATTCACAAATATCCGAGGACTTAGAACCAACATCAATGACGTAGAAACCTTTCTCCTAACAAACGTCCTGGACATCCTAGCACTAAGTGAAACGAACCTTCAATCCTCAATCTCCTCTCACCACTTTGCCGTGACTGATTCTCTCCCACTCTACCAAAAAGACAAAATGCACGGGCTAGGAGTTATATTAGGAACACCCTCCCCCTGACTAGAGAACATAGGTTAGAATCAGATGACCAAGCCTACATGTGCTTTAGATTGACCTTACAGCACAGCGTTAGTTACTTATATCTCTTATACTGTTCTCCTTCAACCCAGCTTAACTGTCTCTAAAAGCACTCTCACTCGACTCTAATGTCCAAATACATGTATTTGGGGATTTTAATGCACACCATTGTGACTGGCTGGGATTCTCCAGCTTTACTGACGCAATTGATAACTCTACGTATAATTTCCTTAGCTCACTCCCTCTCACAGACTGTCACTTTCCCGACCCGGCAGCACGAGGAAAGAAGCTATCGAAGTAGAAAGCTCTCCAGTATTTGGGGACCTTCACAGTGAATGGATGGGATTTAGCTGATTGTTAGGTTAGTCTAGTGTATTTACATCGAGGGGAAACTAGCGCAGCAAGTTCATCGGAACACAATTCATTGAAGTACTTGTAAAACAGGCACAAGGACGCAACATTGCGACGATAGGACGGGGGCTGGAGGTTGGTGGATAGTGAGGGACCTATTAGATTAGAGACTCTTTTTGGGACCTTGTCTAGGAGGGAGAGACTAGTGGATGATGCACCAACCCAGATGTGGCAATAATACTCCATGCATGGGTGGATGGTGGCTTTGTAGAAATGTCAGGTGTGAGAAGTTTACTAGCACAGTAGAGGGAGCCCATCTTCTTTGCAGCAGCCTTGGCAATGTCTTCAATGTATTTGTTCCAATTCATGTTACCTGAAAATGTGAGGCTGAGGAGTTTGAATGTTGACTCTCAGGTAGGGTGTTATTTGCCATGACAATCGGTGGTTGAAGAGGTTTCTTGTAGTTATTGAAGGAAAGTAGCTTTGTCTTTGCAGCATTAAATGTTACCATCCATTTATGGCAGGAGGTCACTTTCTATTAAGTGTTTATTGTCGGAGACTTCCATCTTCTGCCGACCCTCATTTTCCATAGAGGAGGATCGACATACCATCTGATAGATTGGTAGATACACTTTTTTCTTCATTGAAATCTACCTACGCCACAATAAGGACCGCTGGAAGCGTACAAACCAGTCGACCTCTGTCGCACCCTTTCCGAATGAAACAATGGTCGAACGAAAGTACACAAATGACTCCACGTCCTCCAATTGTCTGGAGAGACCAAGGAAGAGGGAAGGGAGAACGTTAGTCTTCGATGTGTTGATGCGCAAATAAAACAAATTAAAATAAAAACAGGGGGGGGAGGTCTTCTTTTTTTCTTCCCAGAAGGAAATAAGAAAATGCTTACTTGATTGCGCGGGAAATGGAGGAAGATGCTGGGGTTGTTATGGGAAAAGCAGCCGTGGGAGGATCACTCTCTTCTTTCAGTACAAACCTGAAACACGTGGAAATGGGCTGGATTGTAAAAGCGTATAGGAATTGGTCATCAAAGCAAGGTGATACCCGT
Source organism: Sepiola atlantica (assembly GCA_963556195.1). Taxonomy (NCBI): domain Eukaryota; kingdom Metazoa; phylum Mollusca; class Cephalopoda; order Sepiida; family Sepiolidae; genus Sepiola; species Sepiola atlantica. Next base: position 49,155,492 of record OY744549.1, read on the forward strand.
AAAAGGTCTAGCAACTGAGCAACTAGCCTTGAACTGGAGGCAAAAGTAAAAAAAAAAAAATAATAATGAAAAAACAAAAATGAAAAAAAAAAAAAAATTTTTTTTTTAAATAATGAAAAAAAAAATAATGAAAAAAATATAATTATAATGAATAAAAAAAATAATAATAATGAAAGAACAAAAAAACAAAATATGCCGCAACACTTATAAAGATAAGTTTGGTATGGTTTGGTAGTTTTGTTTTACGGCATATCAACCCTTTTTGGGTTATTTAATGCCGAATCTGGTCATTATAGTAAAAGTTTTTATGCTTCAAGTTCTTTATATCTTCAAATGTTTAATCATCGTTTTTGGTTTGGTAGTTTTGTTTTACGGCATATCAACCCTTTTTGGGTTATTTAATGCCGAATCTGGTCATTATAGTAAAAGTTTTTATGCTTCAAGTTCTTTATATCTTCAAATGTTTAATCAGGGTTTTTGGTTTGGTAGTTTTGTTTTACGGCATATCAACCCTTTTTGGGTTATTTAATGCCGAATCTGGTCATTATAGTAAAAGTTTTTATGCTTCAAGTTCTTTATATCTTCAAATGTTTAATCATCGTTTTTGGTTTGGTAGTTTTGTTTTACGGCATATCAACCCTTTTTGGGTTATTTAATGCCGAATCTGGTCATTATAGTAAAAGTTTTTATGCTTCAAGTTCTTTATATCTTCAAATGTTTAATCATCGTTTTTGGTTTGGTAGTTTTGTTTTACGGCATATCAACCTTTTTTGGGTTATTTAATGCCGAATCTGGTCATTATAGTAAAAGTTTTTATGCTTCAAGTTCTTTATATCTTCAAATGTTTAATCAGGGTTTTTGGTTTGGTAGTTTTGTTTTACGGCATATCAACCCCTTTTGGGTTATTTAATGCCGAATCTGGTCATTATAGTAAAAGATTTATGCTTCAAGATCTAAAAATAAAATAAAAAAGGGGAGGGAGAAAGGGAGAGGGGCTGTTGTTTTTGTTTTTGGTTTTGTAGAACATAATTAAGTTTTACAAAAAAAAAAAAAACGTCAATGTAGGTGAATTTCGTCTCAGGGAGCCACAGGGCAGCCTGATCTGGTATCACCAGAAAGATAAGTTTGGTTTGAAAGTTACAAGAAAACTTTATATACTACTAGCGTCGCCCGACGTTGCACGGGAGAAAGTACTACCTATTGCATAAAAAAGAAACGGCCTATTGTTCTCCCCCCCCCCCTCTACCGTGTTGGTAAATGTTTTCAATATAAAAAAAAAATAAAATAAAGAGTGGTAGAGTAGAATGGGATCGAACGCTGAAACTGGCGATCATGAAACCTCCCTTTTTAACGACTGCGCCACGGTTTCGAGATGAAAATGAATGTGAAAATAGGCGAATTAAGCTAAGCTTGTTTATTGGCAGCTTCTGCCGACAAATAGAAAGTTAAAAAATGACACGGTTTAGGTCATTTATTTGGGCAAGTTTTCTATAATATGCGTGTTAAAGGTGTATGATTTTGAAAATGTAAATGTATCGGGGTCTACCAGTATCATCATCATCATCATCATCATCATCAACCGGTTTATTTGTTGAATCAGGCCACAATTAATCCTCTGATTGTCTAGTCTCGAAATCTAAGTCTTCCTCTCCACTCCTGTCTTTGGCAAGGTTTGATGGAATCCATACCCATGGCCTTCCTATCACGTTTGACTACGTCCTCCCAAGTCAACTTGGGTCTGCCAGTGGTGATGTTCTCTGCTGGCACATTCAACTTTCGGACTTTAGCAATCCAGCCATCGCTACGCTCAATGTGACCCAACCAACGCAGTCTGTTCTTCCGCATGATGTCCGTAAGGCTTTTCAAGTCGACCTGTGAGAGCAGGGATTCAAAAGAAACATACTGTTCAGGCCTCACCAAACAGATCCATCTGACCATTGCCCTGTCATTACGGTACAGCTTTCTTAGTATGCCAGTAGAGACAGCCCAAGTTTCTGAGCCATACAACAGCACACTTCTGACACATGAGGAGTATACACGCCCTCTCGTAGTTGTTGGCAGGTGTTTGTTTGTCAGGATTGGTAGCAGCTCTCTAAATTTTTTCCAGGCACACTTGCAACGTGTAGCTGCCGCGAGTTCACAGCCTCCACCTGATGACAGCACATCTCCAAGATAACAAAAGTCTGTCACTACTTCCAGCTTGTTGTCACCAGTATCAATCTCCGTCAGTGGTCTGCCATCTATTGGTCTTGCCATGCCGGTGCAACGAAAGCACATAAAGTGAGGATCTGCTTTGAGTATATTGGCGCTTATTGAATTATATAGCAAGTCGATTCGATCAAGAAATTGTAGCCGCCATGTTGAATGCTTAAATATTGCAGGAACTGTGTTTGTTAATTTTATTCGCTGAAATCCGGAATGAATTTTAATATAGAAGTCATAGGTAGAATTAGAAATAACGTAATCTGATATTCGCGGAATATCATCGGAATGAACGGGAGCGGTCATTAAGTCTTTGCATATTGCTTTATATTATGTAGTAAATTAATACCAGGCAAGTAACAAATAAGGACGGACTGTTTTCTGTAAATTAAACTGTGTTAATTAGTTCCCGGTGTCGATGAGTGGATTGACAGTACATAATTATTAGGGAGGAAAGTTTTTGCTACCACCTTTATGGAGTTGTTATTGCGGAGAGACGTGGACGGTGGTCCAAATGTAATATTTAATGTTATGTAGAAAGAAATAATAACACATTTACTGAAACACGCTCGAGTGAATAAGTATAGTATAGTATAGTTAGTTTAGTAGCCTGTGATGCATGTGGTTATTTTCCTATACTCCGGAAAGGTACAAGGGGAAAACACGTCTCTACTTTATATATTAAATTACAGAGCTATAGTGTTTGGGGAGTTTGTCTATCCGTACGCCAATGAAAACATGTGATTGGTTGACAAAAAAGGAATAGGCAGAGTAGACATTACTAAGGTAGTAATTGTTACGATGTTAATATCTGAGTTTGAATCTCACAAGTTTACAGGATATTTTTTTTTTAAACTGAATACGTGTTTCATAAATTTAAAGAAATTAACAACAAATAACATTATACAATTATGTTTTTAAAACTTTGTACGCCAATGAAAACATGTGATTGGTTGACAAAAAAGGAATAGGCAGAGTAGACATTACTAAGGCAGTAATTGTTACGATGTTAATATCTGAGTTTGAATCTCACAAGTTTACAGGATATTTTTTTTTTAAACTGAATACGTGTTTCATAAATTTAAAGAAATTAACAACAAATAACATTATACAATTATGTTTTTAAAACTTCGTGACTTTGTCTATCCGTACGCCAATGAAAACATGTGATTGGTTGACAAAAAAGGAATAGGCAGAGTAGACATTAATAAGGTAGTAATTGTTACGATGTTAATATCTGAGTTTGAATCTCACAAGTTTACAGGATATTTTTTTTTTAAACTGAATACGTGTTTCATAAATTTAAAGAAATTAACAACAAATAACATTATACATGTTATGATTTTTAGGTCTCGTTTTGATTTGACGACGCCTGTCATACCAGCTGGAGTGTTGTTGTCATGGCGACCGCCACCTTGATGTGTCTTGTTTGGGCGATTCCCGACTGCTCAAAAGTGGAATCCCAGGCACTGGGAGGCGTTCTGTGATCGCCACAGTGGCACAAAAGTCGGTAAACATAATCATGTTTACTACCACGAAATTACGGGCTGACTGATCATGTACCGTGATTACTGTGGCGAAAATAGAAATTCAAACAAACACAGTTTGTTGACGCCGGCCGTCAGATTTTCATCTCCATGTTATCGGTCGTATGTCTACACCTACGTCCGCAGGCTTTTCCATAAAACCAGCTGGTCCAAGCAGACGACAGAAATAAAAATCTGGAATCAGCCAAGAACACAAGAATAGCGACGTTCGGTCCTCCTCAAACAACGACAAAAAAAACCAGCAACTTCAAGTACAAAAATTAAACAATTCAACAACGCGACTATCACGACAACTTCCACGACAATTTCGTCTGCCAAACGTCATTGAATCAGCGACGCTGAACAACAACAACACAACTATTGGCACTACTGCTACACCGTGTCCTCTAACGCCGACATCTTATACCGCAACTATTACTGCTTCTACCACTGCTCGCCTACAGGACATTGTCAAACAATTTACTACTACCCACCAAGGCTTCTCGACTGTTGTGACATCCACTCCAATTCCGAAATTACTTATCGGAAATTTCTTCCCGTTGAATTGTTCTGGAAAATAAACCATAATATTTTTCCAATTTTAATCCTGTGTTGTTCGTTCATTTTTGCTTGTCACCATACGCTTACAGTAATATAACATACAATTATGTTTTTAAAACTTTGTGACTTGTTTTTTTGAAAATCCACACAAAAAAACTGCAGACATAAAGGGTATTCGGCATTAGTTGTTACCTGCTCTCTAATACAAATACTAAGTAGCATTTTTACTTTTTTTTTCACAAATATTTTTCATCGTACTAGTTCTGCAGAGCGGTAGAAGGTAGGTACAGATGGAAGTTGACATACCCAGGTAGTGTACGAACACCACTCGAGGAGCGGGTATCAAACTAGTAAATATAAATAAATATAAAATAGACATGAACCGGCTGAGATAAATTTGACAACTCAATCCAAGGGAAGAAATCCATATTATCAGTTTAGAAACTAAACAGTTGTTTCCCTTACCTAATCGAAGACAAAATAAAGATAGAAATTGAATTTCTCTTGTGGCTGAATTTTGAATTATTAAAATGATGACGCTTAGGGTTAGGGTTAAGGTTAGGGGTAAGGTTAGGTTTAGGGGTAGATTTAGGGGTAAGTTTAGAGTGGGGTAAGGTTTAGGGTTAGGTTTAGGGGTAAGGTTAGGTTTAGGGGTAAGGGTTAGGTTATAGTTAGGGGTAAGGTTAGGTTTAGGGTTAGGTAAGGGTTAGGGATAAGTTTAGAGTTGAGGTTAAGGGTAATGTTAGGTTTAGGGTAAGGTTAGGTTTAGAGGTAAGGGTAAGTTTAGATTTGGGGTAAGGGTTAGGTTTAAGGTAAAGGTTAGGTTATGGTTAGGGGTAAGGTTAGGTTTAGGGTAAGGGATTAGGGGTAAGGTTAGGTTTAGGGGTTAGGGGTAAGGCTAGGGTTTTGAGTTAGGTGTGGGGTTAGGGGTAAGTTTAGGGTAAGGTTAGGGGTAATGTGTAAGATTTGGGTTAGGGTAAGGGTTAGAGTTATACTTACTTTTTGGATGATAAGGTTAGGGTTAGGTTTAGGGTAAGGGTTAGGTGTAAGATTTGGGTTATACTTACTTTTTGGATGATAAGGTTTCTCCTCCAAGTCGGATCTTTAACTTAATGGACGGTTTATTATCGGACATTAAATTCGAATGATGACCCACCGGACTCGATTCATCGTCCTCTTTTCTCTTTTTGTGTTTCTTTTTATGTTTTTTGTGTTTCTTGTGACTCACAGGAGAATCTGGAAATAGAAAAAAAAAAAAAAAAAAAATTATCGTAATAAGAAATAAATTTAAATATAAATATTTTTTGTATAATTTGGATTATTCGGACTACCGTCCTCATCTTGAGTGTTACTCTAACAACGTTTTGGCTGCTGTAACCTCCGGCCTTCTTCAGGTCTATCTTTTCGAACTCAGGAATATTTTTGTCAAACTCGGGAATCTGGACACAAGAGTGTTTGGTGTTTGGTTCACTCATCATCTAAGAAAGGTAAATATTAAAATATACGGAAAGATAAAAGTATATAGATATACACCTACCCCCCCACACACACAAATAATATTACCAGAATGAAACAGTATATAGATTTACAACTACACCCCATCCCTAAAAAAAAAAATTAAAATTTGAAAAGGTATATAAGCTAACGCAGGGGTTTTCTAACTGTGGCCCACAGGGGGTCCGCAAGGACAAGATAGGGGGTCCGTGGATTAACTCATCACGTGAAATTCAAAGTATAAATTTTCAATGTCTGGATATTTATTTTTTACTTATTAATGTTCTTAAATGACAAAAGCTTGAATTATCGCCCACTACATGTCAATGTGTGTATTTAAAAAATCCTGCATGTGTAATTGACGATAAAACTATTTGTAAAGTACTATTACTGTTTTTATTTATACGAAAAATTAATTTTTTAATAAATTTTGTTACATTTTGCATCAAAATGCAGCATTAATTTATTACACTAATTTATTAATTTATTTTATTAATTTACTAATTTATTTTATTAATTTATTTTATTAATTTATTAATTTATTTTACTAATTTATTTTATTAATTTATTTTACTAATTTATTAATTTATTTTACTAATTTATTTTATTAATTTACTAATTTATTTTATTAATTTACTAATTTATTTTATTAATTTACTAATTTATTTTATTAATTTATTTTATTAATTTACTAATTTATTTTATTAATTTACTAATTTATTTTATTAATTTATTTTATTAATTTACTACTTTATTTTATTAATTTACTAATTTATTTTATTAATTTACTAATTTATTTTACTAATTTATTTTATTAATTTACTAATTTATTTTATTAATTTATTTTATTTGAACACTTACGTCTAAACCAGTTTAAAGCTTAAAACCAGTTTTTTGCGTTAATGCAAAATTATGTTATTTTTAGCAAAAATTTATGCATAAATTTCATAAGCGTTTATAAGGGCGTCCCTAGGGTAAAACCTGAAATATAAAGGGGGTCTGCAAGTCAAAAAAGTTTGAAAACCCTTGCGCTAACGGTTATGGATTTAACTTTAATGGCCAAACATTTCCATATGAAAGGGAAATAACTCACTATAAACTTTTAGCTGATTAACTCCCCTTATTTAACTCAACCCTTCGAGGTTAGTTTCAGATCGGAAGAGTTTAAGCCATTTTTGAGGATGGCTTCTTCTGTCGCTTTCAGATATGGTCCTGTGCAGTTCTAAGAGGTCCACGCTCCCAGGCTTTACCTTCTCACCTCGGAGAATGCCGACGGGGCTGCCCAGTCAATTTTTGTTTGACGAGAGTGCTCTTTCTCTAGGGTGCTGGCTTTTCGTTATGCCATTTTTCAGTGCTTCTGCTGTTTCGCCCCGACATGAAAATATCTAAAGAAATGTATAAACTTTGTTATGTACTTACGTGTTAGCTGAAAAATAAGATTGTACAGAAAACTTATGCAAATTCATCCAGTATTTATTAAATTATAAGAAAAAGAAGAAAAAAAAACGATCTTACGTATCGGTAGACATTTCAGCTAACTCAGTAAGCAAGGGAGATAACTTTCGGAAAAAACTCAAAAGATAAGAAAAATGGGCACTGTGAGATAAAATCGTTCTTTATTTTTAACTAAATAAATACTGGATGAATTTGCGTAATTTTGAGTGTACAGTCTTCTTTTCAGCTACCACGTAATTACATAACAAAGTTTATACATTTCTTTAGCTATTTTTTTTATAGAGAGGCCTTGTTGGGATTATATATCCCTGGAAGAAAGTTCAATTCTCGCACGTGAGAATGCAGTAACAATTATGTAGATAAGTGCAAAATAGAAACAGGGCAACAGCTTTTGTGAGAAGGAACACAACAACAATCGTATATAAGTTTAAAACAGTTTTACTTGCGACAAAACATGAGGGCATATATATACAACAAATGCTGAGTTCAAAGTTAAAAAAGGAGGAAGTTAATTTAGGTTTGTGAAAACGTGCTTTGCAAACTTATCTTGTGGGAGTTCTGGTAACAGGTTGCACGTGCGCCCGCCTCAATTCTGGCTCCTGTCGAGATGTAGTTGCTTCAGTTCAAGATGGTTGGTAACAGGAAGGAGTGGGGGCTCTGTGTCTGCCGTCGAGGGCTTTGTTTCAGAAGCATCCAGGTTCAAAAGGTGGGTCGAAAAAGAGGCCGGGACACAGCGTGCAAGCGTTTTTATGGGCTGACTCACGTGACCCCTAAGGGAGTAGGAGTTGGGATGCCTGACAGCCAATCCGTGAGACCCTTAAGGGACAAGGCTGCAGCCAGTCAGTGAGGAGGACGTTAATAGATTCCAATAGCCTAACGTGTCATTGTGAAAGCCAATAGAATTATATTGTTTTTTAATGTTTTCATCTGCTGACTTCTTGTGTGGAATTCAAAAACTCCTCAACTTACAAAAAATCTAACGAAGAACCGAATTCTTTTGTTTTGTTTGAATTTTGACTGTTATTTAGAATCTCAGATTGATAAAAAAAAAAAAAGAAAAAAAGAAAGAAGAAACGATGGGTTCTTCTTTCTTAGGTGCCAATATTAGTAAACTTTTATTAACCAACAAACAAATTATCTTCAGGTCTGCGGCTTCCTTCTCCAAGGTGAGGTTTCTGTTCGGGACCCCTTCTCGCATTGACGACGACCCAACATATATTGTTTTGTTGTTGTGGTGCTTCTACAGAATTTGAACCGAACCAACCAAAAACATCTAAAACTTAGGTTAGGGTAAAAAAAAAAAGTCCAAGGTGCTTCTGCTGTTTCACAATGACATTAAATATTTAAAGAAATGTATAAACTTTGTTATCTACTTACAACACGTAAGAAATAAGATTGGACAGAAAAAATTACACAAATTAATCCAGTATTTATTAAATTATAAGAAAAAGAAGAAAAAAACGATTTTACGTATTTTTAGACATTTTGTAACAAGGGAGATAACTAAAAAATTATTGCCAATTTAGTAAAAAATAAAAAAAATATGAGTTATCTCCCTTGTCCACCCATGATAAAATCGGGTGATTGAAAGATACAAGATGGCGACTACCGATAAAAATCGTTTATTTATTTTTTATTTAATAAATACTGGATGAATTTGCGTTATTTTCGTGCACAGTCTTCTTTTCAGCTACCACGTAATTACATAACAAAGTTTATACATTTATTTAGCTATTTTTTATACATGTCATCGTGAAACAGCAGAAGCGCCAAAAACTATCCTGATTACATATTTACTTTTTAAAAATCGTTAATGAATTAAATTTTGAATTTTACCATTGGAATAAATTAATATAACAATTTACTAAAACCAATCTAACACACTAAATAGTTTTTAAATAAATAAATATAACAATTACCAATAAATTGGTAATATTGAATTTTCTAACCTAAGATGGCGGCAAAATGTGACGTCAATCAGTCGTCTGCAATCTGCAATGCGTGTTAAGATGAAAAAAAAAAAAAAAAAAAAGCCCCTAAGTTATAGAAAACAAATTATTATTCCCCAATCCATTCAGTAATTTGTTTTTGTTTTGTTTTTTCACAGTAAAAAATATATTAGAAAATCTTTTTCATTTTTATTGTAAATTATTGTTTGTTATATATATATTATTTTAATTTTATTTATTTATTTTTTAATTTTAATTTTTTTTTTATTTTTTTTTTTAAATCTTTTATTTATTTAAAAAATTTTTTATGGAAATCGCTCCAGACAAGGCATGAAGCCACTTGATGTAGGGAGCTAACAAGAACAAATATTATTATTGCAAAGACAGGAGATGCCTATTGGCCTTAGTCTTGAAAAGACCAAGGTTATAGGTAGGAGGAAAACAGTCAGCAGGAAGAGAGTTCCACAAGCCTGCGGTTCTTGGAAAGAAGCTACTGAAATAGGAAGCTGTATTACGATGAGGTATCAAAACAGCGAATTGATGGAGACCACTAGACCAATGAGTCAAACGAGCTGGAACAAAGGAAGCAGGAAAAAGATTACATAATTCTGAAGAACACATGCCATAATAGTATTTATAGAAAAGACTGAGACTAGCAACATCACATCTGTGAGAGAGAGGGTTTACAGACACGTTTCTGCACCTTATCAACAACCCTCAAATGAGACAGAGATTCCTCAGCTCAAATATGACAACAGTACTCCATACATGGTCTGATTGTAGATTTGTAGAGATAGAGAATAGCCTCAGGTGTGAGAAAGTGTTTGGAGTGATAGAGAGAACCGACTTTACGAGAAGCAGAAAGAGTAATGGATCTAATGTATGAACTCCAAGAAAGATTTGATGAGTGAAAAACCAAAAAGTTTCTGAGTCAGTTTCTCCTTAGGAGCAGAGCCATCCATCAGAATCTCAGGAAAAAAAAGGACACGCCTACGATTGAAAGACACAAGCTGAGCTTTAACTGGATTAAATGAAACCAGCCATTTCGTACCCCGGACCCAAACCAGCCATTTCGTACCCCCGACCCAAACCAGCCATTTCGTACCCCCGACCCAAACCAGCCATTTCGTACCCCCCCCCCGACCCAAACCAGCCATTTCGTATCCCTGACCCAAAACAGCCATTTCGTATCCCTGACCCAAACCAGCCATTTCGTACCCCTGACCCAAACCAGCCATTTCGTACCCCCGACCCAAAACAGCCATTTCGTATCCCTGACCCAAAACAGCCATTTCGTATCCCTGACCCAAAACAGCCATTTCGTACCCCGGACCCAAACCAGCCATTTCGTACCCCCGACCAAAACCAGCCATTTCGTACCCCCGACCCAAACCAGCCATTTCGTCCCCCCCCCCCCCGACCCAAACAAGCCATTTCGTACCCATCTATAAACAAGCCATTTATAAAAACAATAAAAAAACCTTTTAGAATAAGTTTTTTGTTCTGTTAGCTGTCGTTAAAAATCCCCTATAAATTAGTAGGTAAAGCAAAATAAATTGTTTTTGACTAATTTCCCAACTGTATTTTCTTTTAAAAATAATTTTGGCGATTGTTAACAAAAAGAAAGGAGGTCAAAAAAAAAAAAAACCCCTGGCGCTTCTGCTGTTTCACAATGACATTAAAATATTTAAAGAAATGTATAAACTTTGTTATGTACTTACGTGTTAGCTGAAAATATGATTGCACAGAAAAAAAATTACGCAAATTCATTCAGTATTTATTAAATTATAAGGAAAAGAAAAGAAAAAAAAAAAACGATCTTACGTATCGGTAGACATTTCAGCTAACTCAGTAGGCAAGGGAGATAACTTTTGAAAAACCGTCAAAATATAAGAAAAATGGCGACATATAGATAAAATCGTTTTTTATTTTTACTTTAATAAACACTGAATGAATTTGCGTAATTTTGGGTGTACGACTGTACGTAAGTACATAAAGTTTATACATTCCTTTAGTTATTTTCTTTTTTTAAGAGAAGCCTAACATGTTATTGTGAAACAGCAGAAGCACCAAAACTCTTTGTGTGAAGAAATGGAGCACTATCGGCAATTGACTGTTTATATAAATATTGAGATTTACTTACAGAAAGTGTCTAGCCACACTGAATAGCTGTGATACAGTAAAACAGCCTCTCTGTGAAGGACACACACACTAATATATATATATATATATATATATATATATATATATATATATATATATATACATGTATCTCGTAAAATAATAATTGTTGGCAATTGTGCAGTATAGTTAACAAGAAAAAAAGGTGAAAAAAACAATAGACAACAAATAACTGTTACCAAACGCAAGAACATTTACTTTTCTAAATAGCGATATCATTTTCACGTGTTTCTACTGGTTGTAAAATTTACTATCTATACATTTGTTATCGTCATTTATGTGCTTGTGGACTGTAGGTCCGAAAAAAAAAATTATCGTTAATTTGAGGAGAGGGAAATAAGGGGGAGAGAACTCTAGTTTCAACCACGATGTATCTTAAAATGGATTGTAATTATTCTATGGATTGTAATTATTCTAAAATAAAGTTTTTTAAAAATGTATACATAAAAGGATAATTTAGGAATAAAACAATCACAACGCATTCGACACCGATGAAAAATAAAATGATTTTGAAAAATAAAATGATTTATTAAAATAAATTTATTAAAATAAATTATCACATTATTCCTTCGAAAAAATAGGAAAAATACGTAAATGAAAGTTCCTTTTACGTATGGAAGAGGCTATTTTGCCGGTCCCGGCAAAATAACGATTCCTGCGTTATTTTGCCGGTTCATGTATATTTAACTAAATTGTTAAACATACAGTGACGCCCGGCACAATAATTATTTACTAATGTAAAGGGATCGTTATTATGCCGGTTCATTATTTTTAAAAAACCTAATTGTTATGGCCTTGCGAAAGAAAAGGTAATTAAATAAATAAGGGCAAATATTTAAAAACAATTTGTTTTCATCATCAGTTGTGTCGGTTAAAGAAATAAAAAAAAAATCGACCTGCCCTATTGTGTCGGTTAAAGAAATATCTGCTTACTTTTCATAATAGAATTAATGTTGATGAATTTTCTCAACATTACTAAGTCTGCTCTCGATTTAAGTAATTGAAATTTTCCTTAAGTTATATATGTTACGTAAAGACGAGAGTTATCTCCCGTTGACTTAAGTGACTCCCACCGTCACTCTTGACGGCAACCTCCCACTACTTGTATTAGTAGTAAACGGCTATGTAATCAGTGTAAATAAATTCTTGTTATGTTCGCACGTGTCTCGACTCTGTTAATGAATGCTTCAATAACAAGTTACTAATATGGCTTTATTTATTACTCACCTGTATCAACGCATAATATAAAATGGTGTCAGAATAGAACATCGAACCGTCAACACTCACAGCCGTATATAAATATTTTCAAAAAAAAAAAAAAAAAAAAATGGAATTTTTACCACATCCAAAAGAATTAAATTTCTCTTCGGATAATCTCGGACAGGAATGGGAAACTTGGAAAAACCAATTTCAATTGTTCCTGCAAGCTACAGAGTCGGACAAGAAACCGGAGAAGGTGAAAACTTCAATATTACTGACCTGTATAGGAACCGAGGGAAGGAAAATATATTATACGTTTAACTTTGAAAATGACGAAGAGAAGCTAAACTTGAAAAAAGTTATAGAAAAATTTGACGCGCACTGCCAACCAAGAAAAAACCTGACGTTTCTCACATATCAATTTCTCACGTGCAAACAGAAAGAAACACAGAGATTTGATGAGTACGTCACAGAACTACGGCAAAAGGCAAACAAATGTGAATTCGGTGACCTCACTGAAAGACTAATAAAAGACATTCTAATTTGTGGCGTTAATGACAACATGTTGAGAGAAAGAATGCTCAGAGAACCTTCACTGGATTTACAAAAGGCGATACAAGCAGGCCTGAGTGCTGAAGAAACGAAGAGACACTCCAAGATAATGGCTGCATACGAAACAGAAAATATCGCAACAATTCGCAATCCAAAGAAAAACAGGCTGTCGTCCAAAGTCATGTTCAAACGTGAAGACAAAAAGCCCGCGAAAACACAACAATGGATTGAGACATGCACCTACTGCGCTGGGTCACATCAGAAAGGAAACTGTCAAGCATACAATAAAAACTGCACAAATTGCGGCAAAAAAGGACACTTCGCTCGAATATGTCGAACGAAAAAGAAGAAACTATATAATGTCGGACAATCACACAATTCAGACCACGTGGAGCAAAATCAGTTTAACATGGACGCCATATTGAAAAAAAATGTAGACGCACTACAAACTGACAAATGGAAAGTAAAGATTCGAGGCAACGAAACACTCATCAACTTCAAAATCGATACAGGTGCTGAAGTAAATGTATTACCAGCAAAAATATATAGAACTGTTGAACCAAAGCCAAAATTAAATAAAACGTCTATAAAATTAACCGCCTACAACTGTACGCAAATTCCCACGATAGGGAGCTGTGTTATACAATTACAAAATAAAAATATAAAAGTAAATTCGCATTTCATTGTGGCAAACACAAATGCAAACGCAGTAATCGGCGCAGAAACAGCGGAAGAATTAGGACTGATAAAAAGAACTTATGAAATAAACAAGACGGACATAGAAGCATTAAAAGAAAAATATAAAGATTGCTATGGTGACATCGGAAAATTACCAGTCACACATCATATAACAATAACTCCGGACATAAAACCCGTCATAAATCCTCCAAGGAACATACCGTTTGGGATGAAACCAAAATTAAAAAAGGAGTTAGAAAAAATGACAAAAATGGGAATAATAAAACCCGTTGAAGAACCGACAGATTGGGTAAATTCTCTGGTAATAGTGGAGAAACCGAACAGAAAATTAAGACTATGTTTGGACCCTAGAGATCTAAACAAGGCCATAAAAAGAGAACACTACAAATTACCCACCGCCGAAGAAATATTTGCAGAAATGGAAAATCCAAAATATTTCACGAAATTAGACGCTTCAAATGGATATTGGCAAATACCCGTTGATGAAGAAAGCTCTAAGCTATTAACATTTAATTCGCCATTTGGTCGTTATTCGTTCACGCGCCTGCCATATGGAATACATAGTGCCTCTGAAATTTTTCAAGCACAAGTTGCAAAAATAATAGAAGGCATACCTGGAACGAAGAACTCACAGGATGACATAATAATATGGTCAGAAACATTAGAGGACCATATAAAAACATTAGACAAAGTATTCAGTCAACTACGCAAAGCTGGATTAAAATTAAACAAAAATAAATGTGAATTTGCAACAAAGCAATTAACATATTTAGGTCATTTGATCACTGATGAAGGAATAAAACCAGACCCTTCTAAAATAAAGGCAATAACACACATGCCTCTACCCGAAAATAAAAAAGATATCCAACGATTTTTGGGGATGACCAACTACCTGTGCAAGTTCATACCAGAGTACTCAGAGGTAACTACACCGTTGAGAGTACTGCTACACAACGATACGCTGTGGTCATTTGATAAACCTCAAATAGAGGCTATAGAAAAACTAAAACGGATAATAACTAGCCTACCAATTTTAAAATTTTATGATCCCAGCAAAGAAATTAAAATCACCACCGATGCCAGTAAACATGGATTGGGTGCAGTGTTACAACAGAAACATGATGAAAAATGGTTACCCGTGTCATACGCGTCACGATCGACAACCTCAGCAGAACAAAACTACTGCCCGATAGAATTGGAAACGCTCAGCATAGTGTTCGCCTGCAACAAATTCCACCAATATATCTATGGAAGAAAATTTCTCATAGAAAATGATCACAAACCATTAAGGCAAATTTTTAAAAAATCCATTACAAAAAGCCCTCCGAGAATACAAAGATTCATACTCGCGCTTCAGAAATACGAATTCGAAGTAATATACATTCCAGGGCGAGAATCCGTAATTGCTGATGCATTATCACGTGCATACATATCAGACAGCGAACAAGAAATATCGGATACAGAAATGGACAAATATATCCATACCATTATAAAACAATATCCAATGAGCGACCAAAAACTCAACATATACCGTGAGGAGACTGGGAAAGACCCAACACTAAAAATGCTCATGAAATATGCGACATCAACTTGGCCAGAAAAAATGGAAGTGCCACCCACAATAGCACCATATATGCCAGTCCGCGATGACATATCGGTTGTGAAAGGACTAGTATTGAAAGGTACACGAATAGTGGTCCCAACCTCCCTAAGGAAGGAAGCCCTACAAAAAATCCACACTGGACATTTGGGCATAGAAAAGTGCATTACAAGAGCAAAAGAGGTCGTATATTGGCCTAACATAAACAATCAAATAAAAGAAATGGTTAGCACATGCACACATTGTCTAGATCACAGAAACCGACAACCGTCAGAATCACTAATACACCATGAAATACCCGTAACACCATGGACCAAAGTTGCGACAGACGTATTTTACTTATATAGTAAAGCATATGTAGTGATAATAGACTACACGACTAGATATTTCGATATCCACAAACTTGATGACTGCAAATCAAGTACGGTGATCAATAAAATAAAAAACACCTTCGCAAAATTTGGCATTCCACAAATAGTGATTAGTGACAATGGACCCGAGTACCGATCATCAGAATTTAGACAATTTGCTAAAGATTGGGATTTCAGGCATATCACGACAAGTCCGAACTATCCACAGTCGAATGGCTTAGTAGAAAGAAACATTCAAACAATTAAAAGAACATTAAAGAAATCGTTTGAAAGTAGACAAGACCCATACCTAGCAATGTTAGCGTTACGGACTTCACCATTAAAAGATAAAACCCCGTCACCAGCCCAACAGTTGATGAAAAGAACGCTAAGGACAAATCTTCCAAATATCATGCATAACAAAACAATGAAAAAGCGTGAAATAAATAATAAGTCCAGAGAGCTACCAGAACTAAAGAAAGACGATACTGTCCGTATACTTTCACAAGAAAAATGGAACCGAAAAGGTAAGGTTGTGAAAAAATTAAAAGAGCCTCGTTCATATCTAATAAAAACAGAACAAGGAAATTATGTACGGCGCAACAGACGTCATATTTTAAAAACAAAAGAAAATCAAAAGTACAAAATCGAACACGACTATGAAAACATAATAAACCAAGAAAATAGTCGAAAACAAGTCGTATCAAAAACGGGCTCAGAAAACAAAATAATACCAAACTCCACAAAGAAAGGGAGACCAATTAAGTGTCCAGCCCGATACAGAGACTAAATGAGAAAACTCTAAAAAATAAAAATACTTTTGTTTTTCAGTTAAAACAAAGAAATAAAAAACGGAGATGTTACGTAAAGACGAGAGTTATCTCCCGTTGACTTAAGTGACTCCCACCGTCACTCTTGACGGCAACCTCCCACTACTTGTATTAGTAGTAAACGGCTATGTAATCAGTGTAAATAAATTCTTGTTATGTTCGCACGTGTCTCGACTCTGTTAATGAATGCTTCAATAACAAGTTACTAATATGGCTTTATTTATTACTCACCTGTATCAACGCATAATATAAAAATATATAAGTTATATATAAAGAAAAAAAATAAGCAACAAATAAATGTTACCAAAGGCAACATAAATTATTATTCTACCTACCTGTATAAGTTTATTTGTTTATTTTATTATTTATTTTGATAAATGATTTTTTTTTTATAAAAATAAATAATCAAATAAACAAATAAACTTATACAGGTAGAAGAATAATTTATGTTGCCTTTGGTAACATTTACTTGTTAAAAATGTGCTTTACAAAGGAAAGATTTTAATGTAAAATTCTGATTTTCTTTATGAAGAAAAACTTCGATAATGTTAAAATATACAGAAAATCACTGGATTTAAACAGTTTCTATTTTAAAATGTTCTTTCAATGAAATCATAAAATAAGTCGTAATTTTGAAGAGTTCACTCCTAATCGAATCAACCGGAAGTAAAAATTAATTTTATCGTTATTTTAAAATATATTGTCGCTTAATAAAGTTTTAAATTATACAAAAAAATCAATCAGGCAAAGATTAATTAAAAACAAACAAAAAAAATCAATCAGGCAAAGTTTTAAATAAAAAAAAAACAAAAAACAATCAGGCAAAGTTTTAAATTATAAATAAAATTTCGTTTGATAAAGTTTTAAATAATACAAAAAAAATAATTTAATAAAAAAAAAAGTAATTTATAGTTAAATAAACACGAGCCGGCAAAATAACGTAAGACTCATTATTGGGCGCTCTTGTATAAGCAGTGACCGATCTGAGGGGGACAACTCTACCTTACCCAGCCGCCGCCATTCCGAACTCGCCCACACTTCGGCAAGGGAGACAACTTTGACACACATTTTTACAAACCCTTTATAACAATTAATGCGTTAGAAATAGCTTTTGAATGCGTTCAGAGTAACTTTTAAACAATTAATAAAAAAAACATGTTATGGGTTTTAAATGCACTTTTATTTACATGCGACAAATTGTATACACTTTATAACAATTAATTTTAAAAAAATGTTACGGTTTTGAAATGCGTTAAAAAATAACTTTTAAATGCGTTAAAAATAACTTTTAAACAATTAATTTAAAAAAATGTTACGGTTTTAAATGCGTTCAAAATAACTTTTAAACACTTTTATTTACATGCCACAAATTGTATATACTTTATAACAATTAATAAAAAAAAATGTTACAGGTTTTAAATTAATTGTTTGAAGGTTGTTTTGAGCGCATTTAGGAGTTGTTTCGGGCGCATTTCAGAATCGTAGCGTGTTTATTTATTAATTGTTGTAGGGTTTGTAAACTTTGTGTCAAAGTTGTCTCCCTTGTCGAGTTCGGAATGGCGGCGGCTGGGTCAAGTAGAGTTGTCCCCCTCAGATCGGTCACTGCTTATACAAGAGCGCCCATTATTGTGCCGGGCGTCACTGTATATTTAACAATTTAGTTAAATATACATGAACCGGCAAAATAACGCAGGAATCGTTATTTTGCCGGGACCGGCAATATAGCCTATTCGTTTACGTATACATTTTTTTCTCAGCCTCGCTTTGGTTGTCAAAGATTTTGTAAACGCATGTGTTTTTTTTGTTTTTTACTGGAGCTCATAATCAAAGCGCACTTTTTCCAAAACTTTGATACGTTAGTTTTTTTTATTTTTTGCGGGGGGGGGGGGGACTTTTAATGTAATTTACCATATATTTTAGTTTCGATGACTTAATTAAAAGTACTGGGCTGAGAAAAAAAAAATGTCGGCAGTCATCTTGTTTTTCCAACTTTCCGTGAACGTAAAAATGGAGAGAAATTTTGATGTCTAATAAAAATCCATTGAAACTACTTAAAAATACAAACAAATGTCATAGGTAAGTCGGAAAATAAGTTTTATGGGCTACGGTCACATTTATTTGTTGTATATTTGTTTTTTTGGGACCCGTTCTCGTGGTGTTGATTATTGTAAAAGATACCCAACTTTTTTTTTTTATTGTTTTCGTAGGCAAAATGAAACATTTTCATGTTTGTTTTTGTTTATGTGTTTCGTGAAGCAAAGAAGTCAATTTTACAATTAGGCAAATTCTTTTTTCATATATATATATATTTGGCACATGTTCGTCTTTAACCACTGTTCATTTTTCACAACTTTTTACTGACTATTTTTCTTTTCTTTTTTCGGTGTACACTTATCTATCAGGCTGCTAGAGAATTCCGGCGTTTTTGGAATTTTTTTTCAAATATTTTACATTTTAGGAGGGGGGATCAGTTTCCATGACATGACAGGTAATCGTACACCGAAAAAGATTTTTTTTAAAATTGAGATGGTCAAAAAGAGGGGATCAGTCTACGTTGAATTAACATTGGAAACTGATCCCTCCTCCTAAAATGTAAAATATTTGAAAAAAATTTCCAAAAACGCCGGAATTCTCTAGCATCCTGATAGATAAATGTACACCGAAAGAAAAGAAAAATGGTCAGTAAAAGTTGTGAAAAACGGACAGTGGTTAAAGACCTTTAACCACTGTCCATTTAGTTAGGCACTGTCACCACTCACCAGGAAACCCCTCCTTCTCTGCGGGGTCGTATCCCCCCCCCCCCCCCGAAGACCCAGAGCGGCTGGAGAAAACACGGTCAGCATTGTTTGTTTTTTGTTTTTTCCGGCGGTTGAATAGAGACTCATCTATTTCCACCGTATGCCCTGGGCTTCCGAGTCGTCGAGGGTTGCGCGACAGATATTTTTTTTTTTTGTCCAGTTTTGTTTACAGCCTCGTTTTCGTGTCGGATCGCTGCTGCCGAGCAGGCACGGAAATTAGACGCAAACCCTGGAGTAGTACCTTATTTTTATATATGTATTTTAGTTTGGTGTTCTTCGTCGTAATTTATCGGCTGCCAGTCTTGTCAGTTTTCGCCTCGTCAAGTCTCAGGTGTTTCCGTAACCTGCCCGAACGTTGACGACGCGAAGTCACGGAAACATGGTGCGTCATCTATAAGAGTACCGTTTTTTTTATTTTTTTCACCCCTTTTTTTTGGGGGGGGGGGGGTACTATACTACACAATTTATGTCGCTAATAGTTATGATTACCTGATTATCCTAAAAAATTAATTAAATTTTAATTTCAATAAATTAAGATTAAAAAACAAAAAAAAGCAAAACATTTCTTCTTTTTCTGAACTCACCCATGGTGTCTTCTTCGGTCGCTTGCTCTTTCTTTTTCCCCATATTCTGTATTATTTATCTTTTTGAAAGTCAACTGCGCGCATCAACATAAACAATAAGAAGGAAAGCAAGAAAAATGCAAGGCAAAACAATCATTTAAAAATAAAACAATAAAAATATGTTGTTGTCTAGAAGACAAATGTCGATTAGAGAAGTCTGATCGACGACTGAGAATTTTTGAAAATACTTGACTGCAGCTTTTCAGATTTACAACCAGTGAATTAAAAAAAAGGCTTCAGACGAACAGACTTTTTTTCTTTTTCTTTTTCAATTTTAAAACGCGTCTTTTTTTACATCTCTTGGTACTTCTGCCGTATTGTGTATATATGAAATATTTGCGTTTTTAATTTAAAAGAGTGACTTCAAAAGGGGAGATAATTCAAACTTTTTTGGTCAAAAGTCAGATTTCTCCCAAAATGGACGTTGAAAATATAACCAATTTTGGCGTTCCAGAAGGGTTCACGACCACGCTGACTTCCGGTTTATCCTGCAGTAAATTTCAAGTACGGATGATCAGAAATGATAAAACAAAACTTTTTTTTAATGGGAAATTTAGAATTGTATTTTTATTATAATAAAAGAAGTTTTTTTTAATGAAAATATAACAAATCTTTAATAAAAAAAATCTGTTTTTATCAATCAAATGTGTTGAAATATCTTGTTGGTTTTTTTAATGAAAATATAACAAATCTTTAATAAAAAATCTTCTCTTTGTTTGTTTTTTATAAAAATATCATAAATCTTTAATAAAATAGTTATGCTAATCAGGCAATCAAAAGGTTCTCTCTTAATCTTTTATCTCCACTATATATACAGAATTTCAAGATGTTATGTTGTATCATTGATACACGCCATAAACTGGTATCGTCTTGGCTTTCAGGGCTTGATTTACGCCGGTCTATGGGTCTGTCCTGTGCAGTTCTAGGAGGTCCACCCTCCCAGGCTTTGCCTCCCCTCTTTGGGGAGGAGTAAGTTTATTGCTTACTGCCTGAGGCGCCCTTACCGGGGAATGCCGACGGGGCTGCTCAGGCAATTTTTAATGGCCAGAGTTCTCACTTTCTCGGGCGCTAGCTTTTCAAGTCCCACTTTCCCGACCCGACCTTGGGTCACATCTTACCTTGTGGGAGTAAGATAAAACTGACCTTGTGCCTAACCTCCTGGGAAGGTAAATAAAAAGTTGTGTTATTGATTTAAATAACAGTACCCCGTTTTGATTATAATATAGGTGTGACAAACGAAAAGAACTTTCGCATTTATTTATTTAGATATATGTATATATAAATATTTATTTAGATATATGTATATATCTCCCTCTCTTGTACAAACGTTTCTAGTTCTGTCATGTCTCTCTATCAACAGTGAGTTCAACATTAGCGACGAAGCCGAGATACACTGAACAACAAAGACGAAACCCAGGTACCCACAAAAATTAAGACAGTGAAGAAAGGAATTAAAGTGATAAAGTTTGGAAAGTCTTTATGGAGCAATATATGTTAAAGTGAAGATAGCTTTGCTCGGCATCTAGGCAATAGATGCAGGAGAGAGGACGTATTTGTTTGTTGGTGCAAGGAAGCTCTCTAGGGCTGTTGTCTAAATACCAAGATGTGTGGAAGTAGTTTTTCAAACGTTTGGTAGAAATTAATAACGCCCTGGAGTCTGATTGGTCATTGTGTGACCAAACCACCTCGCAGGGGCTGCTCTCTATACAGTTATTCAAAATAGGCCTTAAAAATTCTTTCTTTGGGTCTTCCATCTCTACTATATATACAGTATTTCAAAATGCTATGTTTTATTATTAATTTGAAATAGAAATAAAATTTACAAAAAAAGTAGACGACTATTTAACTTTAAAATCTCTATATTCACAAAGTTAGGTATTATTTTTATATATATATGAATATATATATATATATATATATATATAAGTCAATATAAAATAAAAGTTGTAGGGGGAAGAAACACAGGGCAAAATTTTGCCCTGTGTTTCTTCCCCCTACAACTTTTATTTTATTTTTTCAAATTTTAAATCTTGGCCGTTGCCAACTTATCTATCCCAGCGACTTCCTCTGATGATAAGATTTTGATCTTTGAAAAGCTTGGCTTAAGGAAAATTTAACTTGAATAAATTGCCTTTTTTGCGGAATATACCTTGCTCTGAGCAATTGAATTGAATTCCTTTCCATTCTTCTTCATTCTACCTGCTCTATCCTGGATATTGAGCTATATACTCTTCACAATAGGTTTCACTTTTCCTAAAAGTTCGCTTTTAGTACACCACTTTATATATATATATATATATATATATATATATATATATATATATAAGTCAGGTTCATTTTATATTCCAATAACCATGTTTGTATTTTATTATTTTTACTTTTATTTTTTCACATTTCCAAAAACCATAACATTTCTGTGAGATATATTTTTTACGGTCCGTTTCATTTGTCGTGAGCCAAACAACATTTTTATGTCAATATCGTCTCTGCGACATTACAAAATCATCAGAAAAATTCACAAAGAGTAAAATTTCTTGGGTTAAAGTGTCTTGAAAAAAACCTACACTATACATTTTTGGGTGAAACCAAACAAAAAACAAAGAAAAGAGACGATATTGACATACAAATGTTGTTTGGCTCACGACAAATGAAACGGACTGTAAAAATATATCTCACAGAAATGTCATGTTTTTTGGAAATTCCAAGGTGTCTGGAAGTAGTTTTTCAAAGGTTTGGTAGAAATAATTAATTGGTCATCGTGTGACCAAACCACCTTGCAGGGGCTGCTCTCTATACAGTTATTCAAAATAGGCCTTCAAAATTCTTTCCTTGGGTCTTCCATCTCTACTATATATACAGTATTTCAAAATGCTCTGTTGTATTGTTGATTTGAATAACAGTAACCCGTTTTGACTATTTATTCTTTTAGAGAAGTCATCATTAGTGAAGGAATGTTTATTTTTGTGAAACTTATAGAACTCGTGTTTTTGGTAGGAAAATGTTCAGTGAATATCAAACACGAGAGTTAAAGATGTCTATGTTTATATATTTGTAAGTGTGAATAAAAAAAGTTATACAAAATAAGTTTTCGAAATTCTTTTTTTGGGTCTTTCATCTTTACTATATATACAGTATTTCAAAATGTTCTGTTGTATTATTGAGTTAAATAACAGTAACCCGTTTTGATGGTAATACAGCAGTGATAAATGAAAAAAAAACGTTCACATTTACTCATTTAGATAAAGATAACAGATTACTTATTGAAATCAAACAACGCGATAGCGTAAAGTAGTAAAACTTCAGGATGCGAACTGCTCATATCCAGGTTGGAATGGAGTAATTTGTGAGATGTGGCAACGTCGTTGGAAAGAGGAGGCTCAACCCACCCGGGGTGAATGTTGTATCAGACGTACTTTATACAGAGAGAGAGAGAGAATACTTACTTTGCCTTCGTGATCTTTGGCGTGTCTGTCTGCGCCGCGCTTCAAAAACTGGCATACTTGTCTACAAAAGAATCAAATAGAAATAAAATTTACAAAAAAGTACACGACTATTTAACTTGAAAATCTCTATATTCACAAAGTTACGTATGTGTATTTATTTTTTTTTTATATATCGCATGACCGGTAGTGAATAGTCATATCTCTACGCTGATAAGTCCCGATTATAAAGGACGAAACGTATACATACATAGATAATAAACAAAAACAAATATTTATTATTATCTATATAATTGTGAGTCTTATCTGCTTTCTGTTGTTTTTGTTTTTTTTTGTTTTGCCTTCTTCACGAATATGACACTTTATATATACCTTTCATTTAGGTCTCTGACGAGCAGCGAGAAAATGAGATTCATTATATTATATTAATTATATTTTATCATGTTATATTTATATTATATATTTATATTATTTATATATGATATAATAATGTAATAATATAATATAATGTAATAATATATTATATATATATATATATATATATATATATATATATATATATATATATATATATATATATATATACATGTATATATGTATGTATACATGTATGTATATATATATATATATATATACTGAAGCTCAATATAATCCGGATGTTTCACTAATTATAAGATATTAGTTGACGCTTATATCTTTTGTTGGATTACTTTATATATATATATATATATATATATATATATATATATATATATATATATATATATATATATATATATATATATATATATATATATATAGACCTTACTGTATATATATAATATATATATAGATACATATATATATATATATATATATATATATATACACAGACCTTACTTTATATATATATATATATATATATATAGAGAGAGAGAGAGAGAGAAGAAAAAAGAGTGATAAATATGCGACGATTGTCAAAATTACTATTGCTCTATCTCGTATATTGAGCTAATCCTTTTCACAATAGGTTCCATCTACTAAAAGTTTTCACTTTGGTTTATTTTGATCCTACTATATATATATATATATATATATATATATATATATATATATATATCCGAGGTTTCAAATCGCATGACCGGTAGTGAATAGTCATATCTCTATGCTGATGAGTCCCGATTATTAAAAAGGACGAAACGTATACGTACATAGATAATAAACAATAACAAGTATTTATTATTTGTAGCTCCTAGAAAAACCCGTCTAGGAGAGCACTGTAATTGATGATGATGATGATGATGATGATGATGATGATGATGATGATGATGATGATGATGATGATGATGATGATGATGATGATGATGATGATGATGATGATTAACACAGCATGACGTCGCTAGCTATAAATGCATCGTTCCTTTCATTAAGTTGAACGCTCTTATGACGTCAAGCTGTCACATAAAGTGTTAAAATTATCACCGTTTATTCGCTGTTCAACATTGGCCGAATGGTTCAGGCGTCGGGATTTGAGTTGCAAAATACTCGTAATCCGGCGTTTCGAATCGCATGACCAGTAGTGAATAGTCATATCTCTATGCTGATGAGTCCCGATTTAAAGGACGAAACGTATACGTACATAGATAATAAACAATAACAAATATTATATATATATATATATATATATATACATATACATACATATATAAGTCACGTTCATTTAATATTCCAATAACCATGTTTTTATTTTATTATTTTTATCTTTATTTTTTCACATTTTCCGAAAAAGATAACATTTCTGTGAGATATATTTTTACGGTCCGTTTCATTTGTCGTGAGCCAAACAACATTTTTATGTCAATATCGTCTCTGCAACATTACAAAATCATCAGAAAAATTCATAAAGAGTAAAATTTCTTGGGTTAAAGTGTCTTGAAAAAAACTACACTATACATTTTTGGGTGAAACCAAACAAAAAACAAAGAAAAGAGACGATACTGACATACAAATGTTGTTTGGCTCACGACAAATGAAACGGACCGTAAAAATATATCTCACAGAAATGTTATGTTTTTCGGAAAATGTGAAAAAATAAAGATAAAAATAATAAAATAAAAACATGGTTATTGGAATATTAAATGAACGTGACTTATATATATATATGTATATATATATATATATATATGAACGTGACTTATATATATATATGTATATATATATATATATATATATATATATATAATAATAATAATGGTAATAATCCAGGTGAAAAATATCCACAGGGTGGTAATCCAGAGAATTTTAACCGGGTTTATAAAAAGTGCTCAACATCAGAATAGAGCTTTATATATGATAATTTTATTTACACAGACATGTACAAAATCTGCGACACTGGTCAATATCGTCTCTGCAACACTACAAAATCATCAGAAAAATTCGCAAAGAGTAAAAAGTTCTTAAATTAAAGTGTCTAGAAAAAAAAACTACGCTATACAGTGGTTCATTTTTGGGTGAAACCAAACAAAAAACAAAGAAAAGAGACGATATTGACATAAAAATGTTGTTTGGCTCACGACAAATGAAACGGACCGTAAAAAATATATCTCACCGAAATGTTAGGTTTTTTGGAAATGTGAAAAAATAAGATATGTTTTGTCTGATGCTTATATAAATTTGTAAGTGTGAATTTGCGTGTAGTATTAGACAATGTGGCATTGTGTAAGTATCTGTAGGTTCACCTTGTTCGGTAAGTGCGTGTGTAGGCGTGCGAGAGGTGAGGGAGCTTGTACGTGAGTTTTGAAGTGTTCCCTTCTTCTCGCCCCCCCCCCTTCCTCCCCGGCCTAAGGCGCGTTGGGGGGGGGGGGAGTCGGCATACGTTCTTTGTCCGTTCAAGGTGCATCGGGTTGGGTCTCTGGAGAACTCTCTTTTTTGTTGACCAGGTCACTACTTTTATAAGCTTTGTTAATTCGACATAGGGTTAGGGATTAGAGTTAGGGTTAGGGTTAGGGTTAGGGGTTAGGGTTCGTTTACAGTACAACTTAGATTACCTTGGAATAATTTCTTTTTTTTTGCATTGAACGAAACGACGAACGAAATGTTTCTATTAATAATTAAATATATACTTTTATACTTTTTGCAACTAAATTTGATTTTGGTGTTGTTGTAGTCGTTCTTTACTTCCATGTTATCCTTATGTAAAATAAAGAAGTAAAGAGTACTATTATTTTGCCATCTAATTTACATATGTGTTTATGGTGTGCTCGAACACAGTATGCAAATTAGATGAAAAGAGAGAATCACTCTTTCTCTAGATGTTCACAGAGACAGGAAAAGCTATTGAAAAGCTAGCGTTGTCGTTGTTGTCGTCGTCGTCGTCGATGATGATGATATGATGATGCTGACCTATGTGATTGATGATGATGTTGATGATGATGATGATGATGATGATGATGATGATGATGATGATGATGACCTATGTTATTGGTGATGATGATGATGACCTATGTTATTGATGATGACGATGATGATGACGATGATGATGACCTATGTGATTGATGATGATGATGATGATGATGATGATGACCTATGTGATTGATGATATGATGATGATGATGATGATGATGATGATGATGATGATGATGATGACCTATGTGATTGATGATATGATGATGATGATGATGATGATGACCTATGTTATTGATGATATGATGATAATGATCATGATGATGATGATGATCTATGTGATTGATGATATGATGATGATGATGATGATGATCTATGTGATTGATGGTGATGATGATGATGATGATGATGATGATGATGATGATGATGATGATGATGATGATGATGATGACCTATGTTATTGACAATGATGATGATGATAATGATGACCTATGTTATTGACGACAACGACGATGATGATGATGATGATAACTTATGTGATTATGATAACTTATGACGATCATGATGATTGATGATTGATTTGATAGTTTGGTAGTTTTGTTTTACGGCATATCAACCCTTTTTGGGTTATTTAATGCCGAATCTGGTCATTATAGTGAAAGTTTTTATGCTTCAAGTTCTTTATATCTTCAAATGTTTAATCAGGGTTTTTGGTTTGGTAGTTTTGTTTTACGGCATATCAACCCTTTTTGGGTCATTTAATGCCGAATCTGGTCTTGTTTTCTTCTTTTTTTTGTTTCTTTCCCCTTTTAATATCTGTTTCTATTTAACCCATAGTTGGGACCCTAACAGGTACTACCACTCCGGGTCAGGGTGGACGTGGGAGCAATGGTAATTAAGAGGAGGCTCCACATTCCCCAAAGTCCGTAAGCCGGATCTCACCATCGGATGTAGTTTAAGGTCATATCCAGGACCGGGAGTAGGGTAGGAAAAATAAAAAAGGGGAGGGAGAAAGGGAGAGGGGCTGTTGTTTTTGTTTTGGGTTTTGTAGAACATAATTAAGTTTTACAAACAAAAAACAAAACAAAAAACGTCAATGTAGGTGAATTTCGTCTCAGGGAGCCACAGGGCAGCCTGATCTGGTATCACCAGGGATTGATGATTGATGATGATGATGATGATGATTGATGATGATGATGATGATGATGATGATGATGATGATGATGATGATGATGATGATGATGATTGTTATGGTGCCATACCTGTACGAAGAACAAATGGGCTCGTCCATCCATAATAAAATGCGAGAAACATTCCAACTCACAGACTTCTTCCACCGCAGTTCTATACTGGCAGTCCAGAATACCATTTCTTGTATATATATATTCTTTTTTTTTCAATAATATATCTTTGTTCCTTTAACCCATGTTTCCCTGTCTTTATTTCGGCCCTTAACAGGGTCACAACAATTATGATGATGATGATGATGATGATGATGATGATGATGATGATGACATTTGCCAAAAAAACAAAAGAAAAGGACGACTCCTCTCATATTTTTTGATTAAATCTTTTCTTTTATTAAACTTTCATTAAGTGTTTCTTTTTCTGTCTTTAATAATAAAAGCGAAAACACACAATTTAATTGGTTGCGAAAACTCACTTGATTTTGGAAGTGGAGAGGAAAGCGTATCAAAAGAAACCGCAGAAAAGAAAAGGGTAGCGATTCAAGCCATTCGCTCGAATCGCATATCAGATCCACCAAACCGATACTGCGCAATCGCCAAAAGTCAATGTTTCTTTGTGTGTTATAGAAGTTAATATGTTAATATGTCAAATAATAAAAGAGAAATCTAGAGGCATCATTGAAATTTTCCTTTGATTCTATATGGGGTCACTAGGGACAATCATCGGTTAAGTCCATAAAATAACTGTAACATTTAGAACGAAAAAAAAAATCAATTTTTTACAAATAGTTTTTCTTCGTTTCATACAACAAAAATAAAATTAAACAAAGAATATCTCAGTGAAGAATTTATTTAAAAAAGGTTGAAACATTACATAATTATTTTTATTGGTATTCTTCAGATTTAAAATAATTAATTAATGGTGCCTTTGGGGAGTCACTCAGTGTTGTATTCTGGATGACTCCCCACTAAATAGAGCCGTAGGTCCCGAGAATCGCATGTGTTCCGACAAGCTGCTTCGTCAATCGCTCCACGGCCACGCTGTGTTGAAGATCCGCGGAACTTTCGTGTTGATTCAGTTGCGTCAGGAACTTAGGTTGGAGGTCGGTTCTCTTGCCAACCCCCAAAACAAGAAAAACTCGCTGTGAACAATAGGGACCTCCAATTGCATGTGAAGAACGGTGACGTCACTATTTCATGTGTACGTTAAGAAGTCATACATTCGTTTTGCTTTACCGATTGCAAAAAAAACTCTCTCAAATAAAGTTATACTTGTTTTAAAGTAAAATAGTTTAGTTAAAGGTTACATTATCAAATTCTGAAAGAAACCCTTCTTCATTGTCCGATGAAACTACGAAATTTTCTTGTTTTACGACACACGGGGTAGTGTTTACTAAACATCGCGTGAGACATGGCAAGATATTATCTATGTACGGATGAACAGAAGTGAAACAAATTACTTTACTACTATGGTGTAAACAAAATTAACGGTTTGTTTTAACCATTTTTTTCTTCCTTGAGACAGATTATTACTTTTTTTTTACTGAAAAATAAAAATTAAACTAAAAATGAAAATGGAGAAAGTATTGTGGTTTGTTAATGATTAAAAATATTCGTCAATTGAATAATAAAAATTCAAAGTAAAAATAAGTTTATATTTCGAAATGGATAAACATTTTAATTTGAAAAAAGAAAAATGATAAAAAGTATTATAAATATATAATAATAATAATAATAATAATAATAATAATAATAATAATAATAATAATTACTTTTGTCAACGTTTTTTCTTATTAGTGTTACTGTTTACAAATTAGCGTGCGGCGTGCACCAATTTTACTCTAAAAATGTATGCGCATGCGCGTGGGACAATTTCACTTTAAAAATTGACGTGTTAATTATGGCTAGTATTGCGTTCCATAGTTGCGGCAAAATCAGTTAGTGCAAAAAAATTTTCTTACTTCTAGCAAATGAAGTAGTTTTTTCCAAGTACATAATATGACATCCGCCACAACTTTTGTCTTTTACGATTCATAATACTTCGGGCTATATTATATTAAAATATTTTGAAAAATTTCGAACACGAATATGTTCAAAAATGATGTTTAAAACCGATAAACTCGATCAATACGATCAAATGAATAAATGTCTCTGAAAATAAAAATTATTTCGTAAAACTTTTTTTTTTTTTGCATTTCAATAAATCACAGTATATTTTATTGAGAAAAGGTAAAAAAAAATTCAAAACATAATAATATTGCTTTTATTTCCACTTTTTATTTGTGCATTCACGGACCAGTTTACTAAAACAGTTTACGTAAAATTTAATAAAATTAATCCAATGTGTTTTTTTAAAGAGTTTAGTTTTATATAAGAAAAAAAAATCGCCGGATGACAATATATTTCGTTCAATATTTCATAAAATGAAACAGGGGGGGGGGGGAAATCACGTAAAAAAAATATTTTCCCTAATATATTTTAGGAAAACAGCATTTTAAAGATAAATTAGTCCTATAATGAATAAGTATTGAAAATTTCGTGAAGATCTGGCCATAACTTGATTTATGCGAGATTTATTAAAAATGTGCCTATCACAGCGCACATAAATGCTTATACATAAGAACGTTAGTTTATCACGTAAAAAAAAGTACACAACATTTTAACTTCACATTTTCATGAGTTTCGTATGCTGGAAAAAATTCTAAAAAATCATCAGCAGTTTATTTAATGTATCCTCTTTTGAATGGTAAAAAAGTTTTGTTGATAATCTTAATCTAAATTAAAGTTACATCGTTTTATATATAGGGGGGGGGGTAAATAGTTCACAACCAATTGGAGGTCCCTAGTGAACAATAACAAATATTTATTGGAAAACAGAAAAGCTTATGTTGTTCTTGTTGTGGAGAAAAGACAACTTGAGGAATCTGACTGGTGCAAAGTCTCGGTTAAGGGCTTTAAAATTTTTGGTGCAACACTAGTTTAGCGGATACTTTCGGAAAAAAATAAAAAATAAAACAAACTGAAGAATATCTGTTTGTTGTATGAATTTATAAAAACGCAAGAGTTACTTCCCCTGCGTTACATATGAGTTATCTCCCTTGAAATTGTTAATATTATTTTTGTTCTCCCTGTGGAGCATTAAGAATACGTTGTAAAATCGTTAATAGATATACTTACAGAGATTCCCGAGTCTTGACGTAGTACAACAAACTTTTTTTTGTGTGCTTTTCCAGTTTAGCGGATACATTCGAAAAAAATAAATAAATAAATAAAACAAACTCCTATACCAAAAAGCAGGTAAATTAATCAATTAGTTTTATTTATTTATAAAAGAAAATGAAATTTTGGCGATTTACGAAGAGGAAGTGCAAATATGAAAGCCATTTTGATGTATTGAAAGGGGGATAAGCGTAATTCATTTACGGTTATCTCCCTTTGAATAATCCCTAAAATGGCTGTCATATTTGCACTTCCTCTTCGTAAATCGCTAAAATTTAATTTTCAGGATATATTCAGCTCATGACAGGTACGTACACCAAACAGATATTCCTCAGTTTGTTTTATTTTATTTATTTTTTTTCGAAAGTATCCGCTAAACTGGAGATGCACCAAATTTTGTTTTTTTACTATCTTCTTTTGGCACATGTTCGCCTTTGTCCACTGTCCGTTTTTCACAACTTTTTACTGACCATTTTTTTTTCTTTTTTTGGTGTACACTAATCTATATGGCTGCTAGAGAATTCTGGTGTTTTTGGAGAAAAAAATTCAAATATTTTACATTTTAGGAGGGGGGATCAGTTTCCAATGTTAATTCAACGTAGACTGATCCCCCTCTTTTTGACCATCTCAATTTTTAAAAAAATCTTTTTCTGTGTACAATTACCTATCATGTCACGAGAGAATTCCGGGGGGTTTTGGAAATAAATTTTTAAAAATTGAGATTTTAAGACGGGGGATCAGTCTTGTTCGTCTTTTTACCATAGTCCGTTTTTCACAACTTTTTACGTCTTAAAATCTCAATTAAAAAAAATGTCTTTCCAAAACCCCCGGAATTCTCTCGCGACATGATAGGTAATTGTAAACAGAAGAATAATTTTAAAAATTTGAGATGGTCAAAACGAGGGGGATCAGTCTACTTTGAATTTACATTGGAAACTGATCCCCCCTCCTAAAATGTAAAATATTTGAATTTTTTTCTCCAGAAACCCCAGAATTCTCTAGCAGCCTGATAGATAAGTGTACACTGAAAAAAGAAAAAAAAATGGTCAGTAAAAAGTTGTGAAAAACAGACAGTGGACAAAGACGAACATGTGCCCTTCTTTTTGGTATAGGATATTTTGAAATAATTCATGTTAAATAATTAATAATATAGGGCCGAAAGAAAAACTTTTTTATCTTTAATTTTGAAGAGTCAAATAAGGGGGAGATAACTCCAAGAAAAAAAAGAATTTTTTTGCTTCAGAATTTTTTAGATGAGGGTTGATAATTCGTAGAATTTGGTATATTCGGACTACTGTTCTCATATTGGGTGTTTTTTATCACAACGTTTCAACCGATGTAACCTCCGACCTTCTTTGGGTGTACTTTGTCGAACTCGGGAATCTTTCTGTCGAACTCGGGAATCTGGATGGAATTTCGAATGGAACCATTTATTAAATCCACGGGAGTAGCATGCTCTCGTTCCATCTGTCATGACTGGGAAGAAGTCTTCAGTAATTCGCAATTCTTCGTATCGCTCGCACTGAGGATTGAACCTTCAACCTTCAGATGACTGTCACTTTGAACTGAATTTTACTTAGTACTATATCCACTGGAACGAGAGCATGCTACTCCCGTGGATTTAATAAAGAGTTCCGTTTGAAATTCCGTCTAGATTCCCGAGTTCGACAGAAAGATTCCCGAGTTCGACAAAGTACACCTGAAAAGGTCGGAGGTTACATCGGCCGAAACCTTGTGATAAAAACACCCAAGATGAGAACAGTAGTCCGAATATACCAAATTCTATGAAAAGAGTTTTTATCTTTAATTTTGAAGAGTCAAATGACAGGGGGAGATAATTCAAAGTGTTCCCGCACAATTTATCTAAAAATGGATTTCAACGCTCTGAACTTGCAAGATATTTTATATTTAATCAGAGATAATGCCAAAATAATAGACTTCTTGCAAACGCACGGATTAATTTCAGGTGCGGAGATTTCATTGATTTCAAAAACTTTATTTCCCATGTTTTGTTGGATGACCTGTTCTTTCTTTCTAATAAATATTGTATTTTTACAATTTTTTATTCTCATCTTTCACCTCCCGCCAAAACACCTAGACGGATTTTCAACTTGGCCACGAGAATGTCTCAACCAAGAGGAAAAAAGAAAAAAAAGAAAAAGAAATATTCTTCTGAAGATGGTATATTTACCGAAAGTACTCAAGTTTATAAAAAAAAATGTTTTTAAGATGAATAAATAATTTATTTTTAAAAACAAATAATCTGCGTTGTGCAAGGTTTTCTAAATATTTTATAAAAAAAAATAACTTCGTTATTATATATATATATATATATATATATATATATATATATATATATATATATATATATATATATATATAGCTTTCAACACAGGTACTAACATATTAAAAGTATTCTATAATTAAAGGAAAATAAAGTAATAAAAAATAAATTAATAATAAGAATTAATAAAATAAATAATAAAACCAAATACACAAACAAACAGATAGAATAAAATATAATAATAATTTACGCAGCCACATGTTGTATTACCCGTTCTTTCGGGGTAGCCGGTAAGATCCAACACGAATGACAAAGAACAGAACGTATATGGAAAAAACGGTGGTTTTCTTTATTACCCATCACTGGATGGTTTACACCGGCTACGCACACACAAAGAAAATCTTTTGACATATTTTTGTCTTATGAAAGTCTTTTTCTTGCTGAGGTCACAGACTTGGTTTCCACTAGAAACTCCTTCATATATACATCCGATTGGAAAGCAATTTGCTCTGCATTGTCTATCCGAGCATGAACTGAAGCAATTGTTCCACAAGCACTTCCAATTGTCTGTTTGATGAAATACGAGTCAGAGGATTCCTTCACTGTACCAACTTGCTTATCAGTCGCATTTTTAGTCAGCGGACACGAACGCCTTACAGCAAGACGGGCTTGGGTCCCATAGCCAATAAAGC
>OY744549.1:49194714-49214714 GCA_963556195.1 Sepiola atlantica
TTTCTTCTTCTTTTTATCTTCTTCTTCTTCTTCGTTGCAATTTGATCGATTCGTGACTTCTTTGTTAAAAAATGGTTAAGCAGAAATTTTATTTCTAAATTTACCAATCGAAAACTAATTTATTTCTTTAAAGCAATAAGCGTAAACGCAGACCCCCACAATATTATTGTATCATTTTTTTGAACAGAACAGATACTACACTCTTCTTCGTATTTCTCTACGTCCCACAGCGGTAAGATTTGACACAAGGTCGGGAAAGTGAGGTTGAAAAGCCAGCGCCTTAGAGGATAAGCACTCTGGCCTACAAAAAAATGCCTGGGCAGCCCCGTCGGCATTCCCCGGTAGGGGCGCCACAGGCGATTAGCAATAAACTAACCTTGTATCTCAAAGGGGGAGAAGGCAAAGCCTGGGAGGGCGCACCTCCTAGAACTGCACAGGACAATACCTCAGACCGAAGGCCAAGACAGTACTAGTCTACAGAGTGTAACATTCATTGAAACAGCTACTAGACTTTGATCTTAACCAAAAGAACAAAAACGTTTTAGCTCGAGTTTCACGTTTGACATAAGAGATGAAATTTTTAACATTATTTTTTTTTTATTGCATCTTTGACGATCGGGCGATCCCATTTAAAAAAAAAAACGGTGAAGGGTGATAACGTACGTACGAATTAAAAATTGCCTTATAGTCTGATACTATAACTAAATATTATTTATTATAATTACATACTATAACTAATTTTTATTTTTTTTATTTATAATTACTCCTTATCTTGGCCTTTTGGCTAAGATCAAAGTGTAGTATCTGTTCCGATGGATACTGCACCGCATACTGGTGTTGTCTTGGCCTTTGGGGCTTTGATTTACGCCGGTCAATGGGTCTGTCCTGTGCAGTTCTGGAAGGTCCACCTTCCCAGGCTTTGCCTCCCCTCTTTGGGGAGGAGTAAGTTTATTGCTTACTGCCTGAGGCGCCCCTACCGGGGAATGCCGACGGGACTGCCAAGGCAATTTTTAAACCCCACTTTCCCGACCCGACCTTGGGTCACATCTTACTTGTGGGAGTAAGATAAAAACTGGCCTTGTGCCTAACTCCTGGAGAGGAGTAAATCAATACTCCTTACATAAGGAACTCATTATATAAGTAAGCACTTGTTATATAAGTAATTCGATATTATATAAGTAATTCGATATTAACTCTTATTACTGCTTTTTATCGAAGTGAACAAATTATCTGTTGACCTTTTGGTCAAGTGATTATTATCTGAGGTCGAAATATAATCCTTTTTTTTTTGTTTCATAGAATATTCCTCACAGTACATCGTATTATCTTCATTTCCTTTCAGTTTATTAGTATAGATTTTATTTAGTCAGACCATAATTCTATACACTAGGATTTCTTAACCCCCCCCCCCCCCCCCCACCGTTAAGTACCCTCTGAGTTATAAAAACCATCTTCCGGAACCCCGAATAATTTAACAATCAACATAATGGTAGTATCTGTTCCGATGGATACTGCACCCCATAGACTGGTATTGTCTTGGCCTTCGAGGCTTGATTTACGCCGGTCTATGGGTCTGTCCTGTGCAGTTCTAGGAGGTCCACCCTCCCAGGCTTCGCCTCCCCTCTTTGGGGAGGAGTAAGTTTATTGCTTACTGTCTGAGGCGCCCCTACCGGGGAATGCCGACGGGGCTGCCCAGGCAATTTTTAAACCCCACTTTCCCGACCCGACCTTGGGTTACATCTTACTTGTGGGAGTAAGATAAAAACTGGCCTTGTGCCTAACTCCTGGAGAGGAGTAAATCAAAACTCATTCTACTACAAAAATTCTGCAAAGGATATTATAAAATTATTCAAATTGTGATGACCTTATTCAAAAAAAACATCAGTATTACAAATATTTTACAATGATGCTACACAAGCAGGAGCGAAACTATATTTTCTTGAGGATCAATTAATCATGGACTTCTGTTTGTTACAAGCAAGTTCCTCAATTCGAGAAGTAGTATTAGACAGGCACACTCGTAGGTTATGCTCGACATTCAGTCCTGATCGATGTTTAGTTTTCATATTCAACAGCGTTGAAAACCCTTGATCGCACAGGTAAGTACTAGGGAACATCAGTAAAGAGTTCAAAACTCTTTCAGATACAACAGGGTAAATTTCACTCATTTTAGACCAGAACTTGGTGAGAGAAAGAGTTGGCACTTCTGTAGTATATATGAAGCAGCAGATTTTCTGTCCTTCTACTGAAAGTAAAGGGAGGTAATTCAACCGGAAGTGATTTTTTTACAACATAAAAAAAAAAATGCAAGACTGGTTTGTTTTTGGGTAACAATTAACAATTTCTTTTTTTTATTATATGAAGTAAAAAAAATTTAAATAAAAAACCCTAACCCTAACCCTAACCCTAAACCCTAACCCTAAACCCTAAACCCTAACCCTAAACCCTAAACCCTAACATTAAGAAATCAGGCGGTGTGCCTGTAAAAAATCTATTGTTTTTTTGCGGCTGGTTCATTAAATTACCAATGTCTCGAAGATTAATCTCATTTAACTCCATTTTCTAAATACTAAATTCAACTTCCGGTGAATTCTGAATGAATGGTACTTGGAGAAAAAAAAACAGAACTCTTCAATTTCGATTTCTTAATCGGCAGCTGCTTCATATATACGGCAGAAGTGCCTAAACTTTTTTTTTTATTGCTTTCGTGGGCAAAATGAAACATTTTCATGTTTTTTTTGTTTGTTTTTGTTTATGTGTTTCGTGTTACGTAAAGCAAAGAAGTCAATTTTACAATTAGGCAAGTTCTTTTTTCATATATATATATATTTTTTTTGGGGGGGGGGGGGAATTACGTATATTTTCTCGTAGATGTTCAGGGTTTACTGGTACTTGGAGAAAAAAAAAACGGAACTCTTCAATTTCGATTTCTTAATCGGCAGCTGCTTCATATATACTACAGAAGTGCCAAAGAGTTTCAAATGCATCTTTTGCAACAGAGTCGTTTACCAACTCCAAGAATTCTTCTTGCATACTATCTACAAGAAGGTGCACATTCACAATGAATTGGTTCTAATCAACGTTGATTCCATTTCATTCAATTCAGAGAAAGTAAGGCTGCAACTCCATCCGCAAAGAAGCAAGATGTGACTCCACAAGCTGCACCACATTTTGTTCTATATTTGCTTTTTTCTTTTAGAATTATTACTTATATATTGATATATATTTTTTTTCTTTTTGAATTATTACTTATATATTGATATATTTTTTTTTTCTTTTTGAATTATTACTTATATATTGATATATTTTTTTTTTCTTTTTGAATTATTACTTATATATTGATATATTTTTTTTTTCTTTTTGAATTATTACTTATATATTGATATATTTTTTTTTTCTTTTTGAATTATTACTTATATATTGATATATTTTTTTTTCTTTTTGAATTATTACTTATATATTGATATATTTTTTTTTTCTAAACCAATAATGAAAGCAACTTTATGAAGGCACAGGCATTGAATTTCATAATCCGCAACTATTACTATTTAAAATACCTCTTTCATCAACCATCTAAGTACCCCTAGAATTCTTGTTGTGACCCCCTGGGGGTTCGCGAACCCCAGGTTGAGAACCCCTGCTATACACCACCACCACCACCAACAACAACAACAACATCACCACCACCACCCTTTGCTTCTGCACATGTACAAATGTCGTATCTTTGGTGTTCTGTGCCGAACCTTCCCTGACTTCGTATGCAAACGCTGGGCTTTGTTGCTTTGGGTGTCGGAGGTAAAAAAAAATGTCTACTGATTACAACGAAACTGAACATAAGCTTGCAGCCCAAGCAAGACTGATCCACACGAGGGGATGGTCCTCAGAGCTGGAACTAATAGAAATAAAAGGAAAGGTTAGGGTTAGTGTTAGGGTAAGTGATGTAACAGAATATCAGGATCCCCCCCCTCACATAAAAATTCTCAGGCACAACATGACCATAAGATCACAGAACTTACTAAGGAAGAAGCAACAGAAATCGAAGACAGCAAAGAAATTATGAATGAGGACAAAAAAACTCCCATCTCTAAGGGACAAAGAATGGAAGGAACTAAAAGCAACAGACAATATTATATTAAATGAGTTAATCTATGAATTATGAAACTAAACGTTTCAAAAGAATGGTCCAAAAAAGCCCGGAGATGGGTAAATAGACTGGAAAACATAATCAACGTGAATAGGATCTAAAAAATCAGAAAACAATGGAAGAGGAAAAGAAAGACTACAGACAGAGAAGAAAGGCTAAACAAGAAACATGAAGAACTAAAATAAAAGAGGAAAGATACAGATACAAACAAAATAGGACTTTTGAAAATTATGAAAGACAATTTTACTAAGACATAAATGGAGGAAGGACAGAAACAGAATAACTTGACAGGAACAAAACAATCTTGGAGCAATATATGGGAAATGCAACAAGAACACTACAGAAATGCCAAGTGGCTGAAAGATATAAAGAAGCTAGAAAAACAACCAGAATCTTAAGCCAGGGTATAAGAATGAAATTCGCAATAGAAGAGTGAACCCTAATCGAGATGGAGAAGAGAACACTGGAAAAGCATATAAATGTATGAGATGTGATGAGGGCACTTGATGAATGCAATACCTATAAATATCTGGCATTCTGGAAACAGAACCTATCAAATCAGCAGAGATAATTACAGAAATAATTAAAAGAGAAGAACAAGAAACGAAATTATATAGTAGAAATTTGATAAAAAGTAATAAATACTTGCGTCTTCTTTGTGTGTCTTTGAATGACAGGATATATATATATATATATATATATATATATATATATATATATATATATATATATATATATATATAGTCTAAAGAAGCTTTGAGTCATTAAAAATAAAAAAATAAAAAAAAATAAAATAAAACAAAAATGTAAAATGCAGTTTAAATTCCCAGACAAACTAACTAAATCCAAGATATTGCAGACTTAACATTCGTTGGAAAATTAATAAATGAAAAAATATAAGTAAAATAAAAAAATAAAATAAAAAATAAAAATAAAAAAGGGGGGTTAATTATCTAAGAGTGAAACAAAAACAGGAAACTTTAAGCGTCTAATATTAACACAGGGGATCATCAGCTGTTTACCATGTAACTGTTTCGGAGATTTAAAAACAGGACAGTTTTAATATTCATGGCTCTCCAATGGTACTGATTATACGACCATTTCCCCAATAATCAAGTGTCGAAATAATTCAGCTTAAAATATCACTAATATATACATAAAAAAAAATAATAATGATAAAATAATAATAATAATATATTACCCTTAAGACTACCGTATGATATAGTAATTTGCATATCAAATAACATTAATTATAACAATAATAAAAAAATAATAATAATAATAATACTATCTAAACACTATATCCAAGAACCATTCTGCAATATGGTAGCTAGTAATAAAATTATATAGGAATCAAAGTTGCATTAAAAAATAAATAAAAAATAAAGCTTAAGTACCTTTGGTACCAGAAAAGTAATTAGGTAAGAGGAAGGAAACCTAGCCATACAGATCTAAATACCCAATATATAGTCTAAAGAAGCTTTGAGTCAAAAAAAAAAAAAGTAAAAAAGTAAAATGCAGTTTAAATTCCCAGACATATATATATATATATATATATATATATATATATATATATATATATATATATATATATATATATATATATATATAAATATAAATTTACCACCCGGACAATTTGCATATCTTTTTCACGGAACTTTTCTTTTCATTCAATACGTTTTTTTAACAAAAATTATTTTAATAATTTTTAATAATAATTTTCATATTTTTCAAATATTTGAACTTTGGTTTTTTCGAAAGCCAACTTATCCATCTGTATTTCTCCTCTGATGATAAGATTTCGATCTTTGAAAAGCCTTGGCTTAAGGAAAGAATAATAAACACTAGTTTATTACTGAATGCACCTTGCATTGAACAATTGAAATTTGAAATAAATTTGGACAATCGTCGCATATTTATCACTCTTTTTTCTTCTATCTCTACTATTGCTCTATCTCGTATATTGAGCTAATCCTTTTCACAATAGGTTCCATCTACTAAAAGTTTTCACTTTGGTTTATTTTGATCCTATATATATAGAACAAATCATAGTATATATAAATAGAAATAATATAATATGAATAAACGTATATATAACACATCTGCTAATTATAATAAGAAAAACAATAAAAATACAGTAGAAAGAAAGAAAGAAATGTTAAAAAAGAAGAAGAAGAAGAAGAAAACCGACAGTTATGAACGCCGATTTTAAACACCTGGAGTTGGCAAAGAAGAAGAAAAAGAAAGAAAAAGAGAACAAATTAACGGTTAACTTATAGACGCAGATTTGAAACAATGAGAAAAGAAAAAAGTCGACAGTTGTGAACGCAGATTAGAAAAACTAAAGTGAACAAGTACGATTAATATTTATTTGAGGTTGACAACAACGGGGAGATGGACAACAAAGTAGGACGAGGGAGAAAAGGAGGAACTAAAGGTATATATATGTATGTGTGTATGTATATATATATATATATATATATATATATATATATATATATATATATATACATATTTATTTATTTATCTTTTATTTTTTGATGTGTTGATGTTTTTTATATTTATAATATAAAACTAAAAATAATACATTAATCACTTAAATAATAGTGTCATGGATTCGTCCAAACACTTTAAAATGCAGCAACATTTTTGTGAGTAACGGATAAATTTTATTAGACAGACGAACAGCACAGGTAAAGCATTTTTTTTTTTTGTGTGTCTTAAATAACTAATATAAGTTAGCAAAATATTTATATGGAACAAAACGTAGATTTAGTATAAGGAACGTTTATGTTTTTGTCTTTTAAGGGAAGTGGGGTCTGATCAACTCTGCTGGGAAGCCATGAAATTAAATACTGTCTTGTTTTTAAATTCCCGAAACAGTTTTTCATGGTAAACAACTGATGATCCCTTAAAATAGTGTTAGAAACTAACTAATATAATAACTGTAAAAAATAAATTGACTTACATGAGTGATTTTCCACTGGAAGACTTGAGACTATAAGTTTTTTTTTTTAGTTTTTTTTTTATATAGTTTTAATGGTTGAGAAACTTCCGAGACTATATATATATATATATATATATATATATATATATATATATATATATATATATCCATTTTGGTAGATTCTCTTCACAGACAGAGTTTTCTTCTGGTGTTTATTATTTTTGACAAAGGGAAGTTTCTTTTTCGCAAAATATTAAATAAATGATTTTTAATAATCACCCGAGCAACACACAAACAGCTAACACCACACTTGCTGTTATGTAAGATTTTAAGTCCCATTTCGAATTCGATTTATTATTTTTGTTCCTTCCAGCTTACAACCTACCTGGCACTTTGCATTGCCCTCAGCCTTTTTAAACATACTACTACTATTCCCAACAATGCTTCAAGCAAACTACCATTCTCTCTCTCTCTCTCTCTCTCTCTCTCTCTCTCTATATATATATATATATATATATATATATATATATATATATTACTATTTTATGTATTCACATAAAATTTTATAAGGAAGTAAGCTATGAAAATATATTTATGGCAATTAAGCTACACAGAGGCTCCCGCGTTTCATCCCCGAGGGGGAATCTTCAGGCATTTCAGGAAGATTCCCCAGAGGATGAAACGCAGGAGCCTCTGTGTAGCTTAATTGCCATAAATATATTTTCATAGCTTACTATATATATATATATATATATTTAGGTATACACTCTTTATAATCCCCGAAATTGTTTCAAATTGCAAGCTCAATAAGGTTGTGTTACAAGCTTCAGAGCATCTATACTCTTTAGTTATATTCGAATGACCAAACGAAAAACCAATCCATTACCATAATTTTTATTTATTTATTTTTGTCAATTTCCTTATTTTCTGACTTCGACGAATACCTGTATTTTTTTCCTTCACCTTACAAACAAAATTCATATTTATTTTTTTCCAATTTTTTTTTTTTCATATCTTATGCGCGTTTCACAGTTCAGTCAAGAAAAATATACAGTCTTTAATAAGGAAAATATTTTGAAAAACCTGGACAACTCATTTTTTTAATGTTTTTTAAAATAAATTATTTATTTATCCTAAAAACTTGAGCACTTTCGGTGATATAGACCCTTATCAAAAGTATAAGCATATTTTTGTCTCTTCTTTTTGTTTAATCCTTCTCGATTGAGACATATTTATCGCAGTCAAGTTGAAATTTGTCTTGATGTTATCGACGATTAATGTTGATATGCCGCTGTGTGTAGCACGCGGTTACGTGAATAGGGTAGAATGAAAAGTCACACTTGAAAGCGTTGATGAAATGGCAATAATAAGGAGAATATTGCGAAAAAAATATTCAGAAAAACCTGGACAACGCATATATATATATAGAAACTCGAGTCTAAGGCTTCCGGTTTGTATCTTTCATAGGTTATGGATGCGGCGTTGTCTGATTGTGGAAATAATTATAGATATCATCTCACATTTAAAAAAAAAAACTAATATATATGTATATATAATGAGGAGAATATTTTGAAAAAACCTGGACAACGCAATTTATTTATGTTTTTTAAAATAAATTATTTATTTACTTTAAAAACTTGAGTACTTTCGGTGATAAACACCCTTATCAAAAGTATAAGCATATTTTTGTCTCTTCTTTTTTTGATTAATCCTTCTCGATTGAGACATATTTATCGCAGTCAAGTTGAAATTCGTCTTGATGTTATCGACGATTCATGTTGATATGCCGCTGTGTGTATCACGCGGTTACGTCAATAGGGTAGAATGAAACGTCCACACTTGGAAGCGTTGAGTAAATGGTAATCATAAGAATATT
Organism: Sepiola atlantica; assembly: GCA_963556195.1. Taxonomy (NCBI): domain Eukaryota; kingdom Metazoa; phylum Mollusca; class Cephalopoda; order Sepiida; family Sepiolidae; genus Sepiola; species Sepiola atlantica. The sequence continues at coordinate 49,203,682 of OY744549.1, forward strand.
TTGAAAAAACCTGCACAACGCATTTCTTTACGTTTTCTTAAAATAAATTATTTATTTATTTTAAAAACTTTAGCACTTTCGGTGATATACACCCTTGTCAAAAGTATAAGCATATTTTTTTCCTCTTCTTTGTTCGTTTAATCCTTCTTGATTGAGACATATTTATCGCAGTCAAGTTGAAATTCGTCTTGATGTTATCGACAGATAAAGTTGATATGCCGGTGTGTGTATCACGCGGCTATGTGAATAGGGTAGAATGAAAAGTCCACACTTGGAAGCGTTGATGAAAATGATAATAATAAGGAGAATATTTTAACATCGCTGATCATCATTCATAGTCATGAAAAAAAAATGTATCAAAAAAATCCAGAACAGAAGAAAGGAAGATGAGAAAAGCCGACGAAGAAGGCATGACAAAAATAATTGCAAATCCAAAGGCATACAAAACTCACATCAAAAGTTGTATATCTCGACCCCCCCCCCCAAAAAGCCGTTGCACTTGAAACTTGAAACAATTTTCATGTCGGCATATAGGATTCAAAACCAGACGAGACTGGCTTGACTGGTTTTGAATGCAAGTTTTTTTTTATTTAATTTAAAAATAAAAATCAGTTTTATCGTATTTAAACGGATCCGCCATTGATTCGAGCAAAAAACACGTAAATTAGTGGGGACACAACCCAGTCTGTCATATAAACAAGTAATAAATGATTGGTGGTGGGCAAAATACGATAAAACTGATTTTTATTTTTAATTAAAATTCTAATCGATAATTTTCCCTAATTTTTGGTGTATATACTTATTTTTCCCTGATATGTAAGTATGAAAAATAGATTTTATTTGCAAATGCGTTTTTCATATGTATAAGCACCTTTGTTTTTTGAGATTTCAACTTAAACAAAGATTAAGAGTAAAATTTAATTTTCTCACCTAAGATGGCGGCAGAATGGAAATGCGTTTTTCATATGTGCCCTCATCTGTATAAGCACCTTTGTTTTTTGTCTGTCTGTCTGTCTGTCTGTCCGTCTCTCTCTCTCTCTCTCTCTTTCTCTATCTCTCTCTCTCTCTCTCTCTATCTCTCTCTCTCTCGTACAAAAGTAGCCTATCTCCCTGATGTCTTCTGGGACTGTTCTTCTCTTTTTAAATAAACTTTTTTTTAAATCAATATCGGCGTCCGAGTTGTTTAGTATCCACAGACAATCTGTATCTATCGAACCCCTGGTTCCCTTTTCACCAGTGGTATTCGCTGTTGGTTTAGTTATCGCATAAATCCAATGATAGACACACATCCTTTGGCCAAATTGCCATCTTGGTTTTCCCAGTCAATAATCAACAACAACCAACAAGGGAGATATTTAATTTTCGACGTAACTATCTGTCTGTCTGTCTGTTTGTCTGTCTCTCTCTCTCGTACAAAAGTAGCCTATCTCTCTGATGTCTTCTGTAACTGTTTTCTCTTTTTAAATAAACTTTTTTTTAAAATCAATATCGGCGTCCGAGTGGTTTAGTATCCACAGACAAGCAAGAATCTGGGTTCGCGACAACAACGAAATGTGTGTATAATGGCTTATACACCACGCATCGTTAAGTGAAAATATAACACAAGAGCTAGTTGTATCTATCGAAACCCTGGTTCCCTGTTCATCAGTGGTATTCACTGTTGGTTTACTTATCGCATAAATCCAATGATAGACACACATCCGTTTGTCCCAAGCGCCATCTTGGTTTTCCCAGTCAATAATCAACAACAACAAGGGAGATAACTCTAAAAACTTGTCCCAAGGGAACAGAACTCTTTTTTTAAGGGAGATAACTTAACATAGTGGACTTATAATAACCTTTTTCCTTGTTGAGATCTATGGACTTCTAATAACGCGTTTCTCGTCTTGACCTTTGGAGTCTTAAAATGACACTTTCTCCATCGAGGCACATCAATATTTGATAGCTTATTGACCCTAACCCATTTCTCTTACTTGTTGAACGAAGATGTGAAGTTGATAAAATATATTAGTCGTTGTCATTACTTTTGATCTTTTGATAAATGCCTATGCCACTACAAACTCATTTTAAATTGAAGAATATAGTATATATATATATATATATATATATATATATATGTATATATATATATATATATATATATATATATATGTATATGTGTATATATATATGTATATGTGTATATATATATATATATATGTATATATATATGTATATGTGTATATATATATATATATGTGTATATATATATGTATATGTGTATATATATATGTACATATATTTATATATGTATGTATATATATGTATATATATATATATATTTCCATTCTTTATCATATATATATATATACATATATATATATACATATATATTATATACATATATATATATACATATATATATATACATATATATACATATATATATATATACATATATATATACATATATATATACATATATATATACATATATGTATATATATACATATATGTATATATATACATATATGTACATATATATACATATATGTATATATATACATATATATACATATATGTACATATATATATACATATATATATACATAGATATATACATATATATATACATATATATACATAGATATATACATATATATATACATATATATACATAGATATATACATATATATACATACATATATAGTAAGCAGTGAAAATATATATGGCAATCAAGCTACACAGAGGCTCCCGTGTTTCATCCCCGGGGGGAATCGTCAGGCTAAATGCATGGAGTTATTTTTGTTAGGTGTTTTTATATACATGGCTTGCTAGTTAACCAATCAGATTCTTTGTTGTTCCCTCAGCCAATCGTTGGGCTTCCCACGAACAAAGGCTTTGTTGGTGACGCGACTAGGCCTATCCTATTTTTTGTTAACAATGGGTTTTCCTATATCCTGTTTCCTTTGTTTTGTCAATACAGTGGGCGAATTTATTTTAACATGTGGTTTCTTGTATTTCTATTTTAGGTTTTAAATTTTAACTTGTTCAGTTTTTTATTTATTTATTTATTTTATTATTTTTATTTTTATTTTTTATTATTTATTATATATCATCCTAAGGTAAATTTATTTCTGTGTAAACAGCTGTTTGCTATTTCGCTTCTAGAGTTTAATAGGTTTCGGGGATCTTTAAAATTTAGGATTTCATATTTTTCATTCAGGCATAATCTACACGGGTCGTCTAAGTTTCTACATGTACTGGCCTGTCTTACTATTTTCCATTCAATTATTGGTGAGTGTCCATTTTCCTTGAGCTCCCAATAATAGTTAGCTAGTGCTGTTTTAGTTCGACGTTCTTTGTTTTTAAATGTGCTTTTGTGGTCATAGTATCTGGTCTTAAAGTCTAGGGATGTCATACCCACGTAGTATTTCTTGTTATTTGGTCTTTCGTTGGCAAATATCGTTGCTTGGTATACAACACTTTTAGTTAGGCATTTATTTTGTAGTGGACAAAGTTTACGATTTATGCAGTTACATCTTTTCTCTTTATTGCTAACTTTTTCGTTTCTATTCGAGTGGCTATTATTAGTGTTTTGTTTATTTCTATTAGTATTGTTTATATTTTTGTTCTTCGCAGTGTTATTTTTGTTATATTTTCCACTTTGTTTATTTATTTCTTCTCTATTGTTGTCTTTTAGTATTTTGTTGTTGTGTGCCTTAATTATCATTTCTAGGTTTTCACAGCAGCTGTAGGATAATTTTAGATTATTTTTATTGAATATTTTATGTAGAGGGTTTGTTGCGGGGAAGTGTTTTTCAATCAGATTTAGGAATGTTTTGCCTAGTTTTGTTTTTAGCATCTGGTTATAGGGAGGGGTATAGTAGATTATATTTCTTTTTCTTTTGTTTTTATTTTTAATTTTGTTGTAATTATTGGTGTCCTGTTTTTTATATTTAATTTCGGTATTATGGTAACCACTATTTTTTAGAGCTGTATTGTAAATATTGATTGATTTTTTAAAAACGCTTTCGTTGCTAGAATTGTTGATAAGCCTACTTTCGATCGAATTCGGGATATGTTTTATGATTGATGGGGGGGGGGTGATTAGACTTTGGGTGTACGTATATTGGGTTGGCGTTATCTTTTAGGTATGGTTCGTAGGTGTTTTTACTTAAGTTTAATGTGACGTCTAGAAAGTTTGTTGTTTTTATGTTAGCCATTACTTCTACTTTTAGGCCTAGTTTTTTCATTTCCATATGTATAATTTTCTTGAAGTTTTCTCCCTTGACTTTGTTGGAGTCTCTTATTATCGCTAATCCATCATCTCTATAAAGGCCGATATCCGTATTATCGAATATATTTGTGAGTGTATATAAAATGAATAACCCCACAAGATCAGATGCCTCCGCAGAGTCAAGGGCACCCATGGCCAAATCAAAGGAGTTTGTCATATTCGTTTTAATCCATTGGTCCTCGTTGTTGATTAAAACTGATCTCCTACATTTTTTAATGATGTGAATTTCATCCTTGGATATATCGGTATATATCTCGGCGAATTCTAGGGCGATATTGAAGAGTTCTTCTGATATGGATGGGTAGAAGTCCACTATGTCGAATTGTAAGAAGGTACAATTGTTCTTATTTTCTATACTGTTAAACCAAGTGATTGCGTCGGCAGTATTCACCCATTGGTTTAATTCTAGGTCTTTTCTTATTTGTTTGTTAATTCTAGATATAATTGTTTGGCTGATTCTTCCTATTTCTGGTTTGGTCAGATTAATTAAGCGAGTGCTAGGGTTATTGTTAAAGTTACTTTTGTGGTCTTTAAATAAGATATAGGCTTCCTTAGGTTTTAATTTACTAACTTTGTTGCTAATTTTTAGTTTATCTGTGATTTGTTTACTTTCAGTATTTATTATATCTATGTAGTTATGTTCGCTTGTATCTAGTTTTTTGTAGTTTTTTGTAATATTTTCTGTTAGTAGTTTGTTATACTCTTGTTTATCTATTTTGTAAAAATTTCTAGTTTTGTCCGCTTTTACGAATATTTTGTCAGAGTTGTTTATGTTTTTAACGATGGTGTGTAATTGTTTTTGGAAATTATTCTGTTGTTTGTGAAATTCTAAGTTTTTAATAACATTTAAGAGGTCATTTTCAAAGCTAGTCATGAGATCTATTGGTTTAGCGTTTTTTAGGCTTTTGAATCCGTAGGATTCTTTTGTATCTACGTGTTTATCTTTATTGTTAATGAAGAAGTGTGCTCGCCATCGCATTCGGCGTATTAGTTCGTCCGTTTTTTAAAATTAATTTAATAATGTATCCATGCTTGCTAGGTGTGAGGATATTCTTAAGTGATGTTTCTAAGTTAATTTTTTCCATATTATTTTTTAGTGGTGAAATAAATTCTTGTGAGAGTGCTCAACTGTTTGAGGAGCTAGATATTAGTACTTCATGTATCCACATAAAATATTATAAGGAGATATAATTTTTTTTATGTATCAGTTTTCAGTATTTAAGTAAATACTGAAAACTGATACATAAATAAAATTTATATCTCCTTATAATATTTTATGTGGATACATGAAGTACTAACATACATATATATATATACATATATATATGTATATATATACATATATATACACATATACACATATATATACATGTATATACATACACATATATATACATATATATACACATATACACATATATATATACATGTATATATATATATACATATATATATACATATATATATACATATATATACACACATATATATATATAGAGAGAGACAATGGTAGTTTGCTTGAAGCATTGCTGGGAATAGTAGTAGTATGTTTTTAAAAGGCTGTGGGCAATGCAAAATCCGGGTAAGATGTAAGCTGGAAGGAACAAAAATAATAAATCGAATACGAAATGTGACTTACTATTTATTTTTTCTTAAAATCTTACATAACAGCAAGAGTGGTGTTAGCTGTTAGTGTGATGTCCGGATGATTATAAAAATCATTTATTTAATATTTCGGGAAAAGAAACTTCCTTTTGTCAAATATAATTAATACCAGAGGAAATCTCCGACTGTGCAGAGAATCTGACAAAACAAAATGGCTGCCAAAAGACAGAATAGCAGCAAATCCGCAGAGAATAGAAATTAAAGATTTTTATAGATTTTTAAAGTTATGTTATGTGTATAAATGCATTTACACACTCGCATAAACCAGCATGTTCCATCTAGGATAAGACAGGGAAGGGCAGGATCCCTTTGTCACCCTTTCTCTGCGGCTTTGGACTCGACTATTGGCCAGCATTTCGTTTAAAATCGATGCTGTGCCAGTAACTATAAGTTGGAGCGTTAGGGGCTACTGAGAATTAGTGTGAAAGTTTAGGGGGTCATCCTAAGTTGAGAGCTGTGCAGCGAGATGCTTGTTCACATTAGTTTTAAATTTCTGCATATCAGTACAGTCGGGAAAACAGGGAGCATCATGGGAGTTCCAGGGTCCAGCAGCACGAGGAAAGAAGCGTTTGGAGTAGAAAGCTCTCTGGCATCTGGGGACCTCCGCAGTGAATGGATGGGACTTAGCCGATTGTCGGATTGGTCTAGTGTATTTACGTCGATGGGGGCACTAGAGTAGCAAGTTCATCGGAGCACAGTCCATTGAAGTACTTGTAAAACAGAAGCAAGTTTGGACGAAAATCTAAGAAGACGAGTTTTACTGGCAAAATATTTTATTTTTGGTGCACGTGGCCGGCGCTAAAACGTGGACGCATTTATTTCAATGTGAAACTGAAATAAAGCAAAACAAAAGTACTAAATTATATATATATATATATCTAAATGAATAAATGCGAAAGTTTTTATTTCATTTATCCTTTCTATATTACTATCAAAACGTAGACGTAAGGACTATTGAGAATTAGGGAATTATACTTTTTAGAATCTGCAAAAGTATAAAAGAAAATATATATGCACGCTTGAACTTGAGTTGAGCACGGTTGTGAAGAAGGGAAGAGTTCCCGAAATATTATATCATATGGCGTTTCCACCAGACCATCTTGATACAGGTATTACATAACATTGTAACATTGTGTAGATAGACAGATATATGTGTGTTTGTGAATAAAAAGTAATATATATATATATATATATATATATATATATATATATATATATATATATATATGTGTGTGTGTGTGTGTGTGTGTGTGTGTGTGTGTGTGTGTGTGCGTGTGCGTGTATACGTTGTATTAAGGGTGAAATTATTTAACTTCTTTAATGTCTTATTTGCTCGAACTTGTGTCTATCCGTCACACCTCTGCATTGTATTGCCTTCTAAGTATCACATTTCTATATACAAGTAAACAATGCTTCAAGCAAACTACATACACCTCTTATAAAATAAAATATTCCAAATCGTTTTAGAAACGATCGTACACCAAATATTTGTTGAGTTTGAATTCTTGGAATTGATATATTTATCTCAACCCTCTCTCTCTCTCTCTCTCTCTCATGACTTATTTCAGGAATATTTAGGTCAATATCTAAGCTGATGAATGATTAAAAATACAAACAGCGAAAAGATGATATAACGAGCAGGTTCTCTGTCTGTCTGTCTGTCTTTCTGTCTGTCTGTCTTTCCGTCGGCAAGAATTTTTGTAAATGTAAGAGAAGGGGGGGGGGGAGGTCTGGTAATTACTATTTACTTAATTTTTCAAGTCAGCGTTCATATTATTTGCATACCTTAGAATTAGGTAGGAAAACTATTAATTACTTAATTTAGATTAAATAACATTAAATAACATTAAATACCATTAAATAATATTAAATAACATTAAATAACATTAAATAACGTTAAATAACATTAAATACCATTAAATAATATTAAATAACATTAAATAACATTAAATACCATTAAATAATATTAAATAACATTAAATAACATTAAATAACGTTAAATAACATATAAACAAAGTAGAAAGAAATTTCAAGACGAGACTGCGATTCGAACGCACAAAGTGTCAAGAATCTTACTTAATATTTATTTACTCCTCGCTAGGAGTTAGGCACAAGGCCAGTTTTATCTTACTCCCACAGTAAGATGTGACCCAAGATCGGGTCGAGAAAGTGGGGTTTTAAAAGCCAGCGCCCGAGAGGTGAGAACTCTGGCCATTTAAAAAATTGCCTGGGCAGCCCCGTCGGCATTCCCCGGTAGGGGCGCCTCAGACAGTAAGCAATAAACTTACTCCTCCCCAAAGAGGGGAGGCGAAGCCTGGGAGGGTGGACCTTCTAGAACTGCACAGGACAGGCGTGCAGTATCCATCGGAACAGATACTACACTTTGATCTTAGCCAAAAGGCCGGTATTTAACGCCTACCCACAATAGGAGTATGTGACACAAGGTCGGAAAGTGGGATTTGAAAAGCCAGCGCCCGAGAAGGTGAGCGCTCTGGCCATTAAAAATTGCCTGGGCAGCCCCGTCGGCATTCCCCGGTAGGGGCGCCTCAGGCGGTAAGCAATAAACTTACTCCTCCCCAAAGAGGGGAGGCGAAGCCTGGGAGGGTGGACCTCCTAGAACTGCACAGGACAATCCCATAGACCGGCGTAAATCAAGCCCCGGAGGCCAAGACAATACCAGTCTATGGGGTGCAGTATCCATCGGAACAGATACTACACTTTGATCATCAGCCAAAGGCCAACGAAAAAAGGCTAATAACTCTTTCAACCTTCTTTATATACTTTACCAAAACACTCTCAGACACCAGACGGCTTTTGCAATTTACATAATTCATTTCTTTTAAACTTCTAATAAATTCATATTTACAAATATACACTTATAACTGCTATTCTCAATTTTACGCATATATTTTCCGATAAAGTGATATTAATAAAAATTATTCATACAATTAATTAAACACATTTCATTAAGAAACCAGCCTGTTTTAAAACCATACTTTGAATGGCAAATTCTGTTAAAATTGCCAAGTCACCCTTCCGGAAGTGACGTCATTGTGACAAGATTTTTTTCACATTATAATTCTTTATTTTCACCAGGATATACTCAGATCATAGTTCCATGGGAGAAAAAAAAAAAAGGATATGATGTTGATAATGAATACAGATTGTAATCTAGGCCCGTCTTTTTAAAATTCTCTTCTTTCTCCGGCATTTTTGTTCATTTGCTTTTGACACCTGAGGATGATTCGACGAAGAATCGAAAACGTTCGTGAAACCTATGGGACATTTATTCATTTTTGTTGATTTTAATACAAAAAAAGACAATCAGAAAAATTGAAAAAATAAAAAAGGTATAGATGAATACATGAGAAAATGCTGCCTAAATACACACACACACACTATATATATATATATATATATATATATATATATATATATATATATATATATATATATATAAGTATAAATTTTTATTTATACAAACATTATTGGTTACATATGTGCATACATGTTTCGGTTGCACTTTTCCCAGAAAGTCAACCTCATCATTTTCTGGGAAAAGTGCAACCGAAACATGTATGCACATATGTAACCAATAATGTTTGTATAAATAAAAATTTATACTTATAAACAGCTCTACTTGTTATTGAGCACTTTTTATAAACACTTGAGTTTCTACGGATTTACATTTACAGAAACTAATACAATACATGTACGATATATATATATATATATATATATATATATATATATATATATATATATATATATATATATATATATATATATATATATTTAGAATTTTCTCTATATATTCGAATATAAATTTTATAACATAAAGTAATTATAATAGCTCAATAGTGTAAGGCCAGAGCTATGTTATATTCAATATTTTTTAATTTAAGTTTATATCATATCAAATTTAAACACATTTTATTCAGAAACCAGCCTGTTTTTAAACCATACTTCGAATCGCAAATCCTGTTAAAAAGGGGGTGATATGGCGTTTTGATCATTGTGAACAAATACATAACGTATCTGATCAAATCCCGAGCAACGTCGGCTCTTCCAGTTAGTATATATATAAAAAAATAAAATTATCTATTACATAAAGAAAAGTTTGTACTTTTTTGTTACATTTTACTTCAGTCGAAGTTCTCAGAAATCAACGTAGCCCCTTCCTGGGCCTAACACTTGATCTCCAATATTCGAGAGTTCAATTAAAGTTATCCCTTTCTTGTTTCATTTTACTTCAGTCGAAGTTCTCAGAAATAAAGGGGCCCCTTCCTGGGGCTAACACTTGTGGGGGTCGTCATACCTTTTTTTGGTGATAACTTCCTCCACAAATAAAAATAATAATAAGAAGATTTACATGCAAAATCAACGGAAGTTTATTTACTGAAATAAACTATTAACAAATTGAATATATTTCTTTTTGTAATGAGTTCATGAGTCCTTCCTTTAGTTTCAGGGTAAGTAAAAAGAAGAATGTCTTTTCTTTTGTTGAAATGTTCATTTGTTATAAAATGTTAAAAGAGGCAATAGGTAATGTTCGCCTGTGAAATTGTATGAAGCGCGCGAAAGGGTGAAATGGAAGAGTGATAGTAAGATGCGTGTAACCTCCGGATGAAAAGTCAGTTGAAAGAGAAAGTTTGATGTTTGTGTGTGCTTAAATACTATTTGGATCGGCTCCAGCGAGCTTAAGGAGAAAAGTTTAGAAAAATATGTCTTTGGAGAAATCTCATTGGACAGAAATATCACGTGGTGTGCTCTCAACTACGTCCGCTCGTTTTGAGTTGATTTAATATATAAGGCCACATCGGAATTTGCGTGGGCGTTATTTTTTATTTGTCACGCGCCAATACAATTATATTCACTCTGCGCGCCTAAATTGTATTTATCCCAAACAACAATTTTTATTCGAATCTTAACCGTGTCAACTGGCACACACTTGATCTCTATATGAGATACATAAATATTCGAATATTGTATTAAAGTTATCCTTTACTTTTCAAACGTTGAGTTAGTAAAGAAGTTAAGAACATTATTTTTTTCTCCTCCATTGACCAGTTAACTATGTTATAGTAT
>OY744549.1:49219714-49272214 GCA_963556195.1 Sepiola atlantica
GCTCCGCGCTCCTCGCTCCAAAATTATTTGATATTTTTTTCTTTTAAACATTAGTTTTTTATTCAGCAATATAAAGGAAAAGAAAAAACTGTCTCAGAGTTTACTCTGAGTTATTTTAAAAAATTATATCTGGTAAATGTATATGAGATAGGGAGAGGGAGAGGGAGAGGGAGGGAGAGACAGGGAGAAAGGAGAATATTTGAAGTACTCAGATTTTTACATCTATGTGTTAAATTTTTGATGGGACATTTTCTTAAGGCAGAAGACAGACAATTTGTCACCAAATGTCTTTAAAGGCGCCAGTAAGTCTATAGACGTCTTTGAAGTTATTTTCTTATAGATTTGAATTTTTTTATTTATGACAACGGGTTTTATTGTGATTTAATAAATAAGCCAATTTTTCTTTTAATTCGTGTTTTTTAATGAAGAATTTTAGGTTCAATTATACTATAGGGGCCGTTGGATTTTCTCGCCCATTTCGCTCGGTATTAACCCAAATATTCGATAAAATCGATTTTTGGGGTGAAATGGTACATTTTGTCCTGACAAAAAATTCTAATTTATTTTTTAGCATAGATCAAATTGAATTGTTATGCCGCATTTTTACCCGCTGTTGGTGTTCTTTTTATGTTTGCTTTTAAATTCGTTAAATTCCGTTAAAACTTGCTTTTGTAAATAGAATGTCAAAGTTTTTTTTTGTGTGTAATAAAATGTGAAAGAAGTAAAAATATATTTAGTCCAAGGAAAAAATATATTTAGTCCAAGGAAAAAAACAATAAAAACCAACATGGCCGCCAGCGATTAAAACCTGGAATTAAAGTTAGATTCTCAACATTTAAAAAAGTAAATGAGAATTTTATTTCAGGACCAAAAATACAATTAATACCAGCAATCAGTTTCATCCTAAATTTGGGCGAAAACCAAGCGAAATGAGCGAAAGAAAACAGCGGTCCCTATTCTACAATTAAACCGATGTTTAAACTTACTTAAATTAAAGAAAATATCTTAAATTTTAATTTTAAAAAGCAAATAATTAGATTTTCTGGCAAATTTTGTGTTTTTTTTAGAACCGAAAGTAAATTAGATATCTTTCTTTATCTTAAAAAATCTATTATCGAATATTAAAATTGTAAACAGTTTGCTTTTGTTAGAGATTTAAAATATAGATGTTTTCACCTTTTTTTCAAATTTTTCATTTTAATAAATGTTTTGCCCGACCTAAGAAAACTTGCTCCAGTTAATTTTTTTTTTGGGGGGGGGGGGGGGATTTGACCCGATATTTTTTCAACTCCAAAGGTTTAGACCAGATATTTTGTATAAAATTTTAAGACATTAAATGGATCTCTGAATTGTTTATTGACAATTTATTGATATTTTTGAGGCAACTTATGAAAACTATTTTTTATTCAATCCTTAAAAAGTAAACTTCATTGTTTTTTTTTCGCCCCAAATTGTACTATAGAAAAAAATGGATGAATCGATTTGTTTGAAAGAACTTGCGCGTTTCTCTGTTATAAATAATAATATACATTATACGATATAGTTACGTTCGTAAAACAAACAAATATTAAACAACAACACGACGAGTAATGTTGCCCTGGCTGTCTCTCCTCTTCCAGAGAAATGTTTTCTTTAAAAAGAAAATAATCATTAATAATGTTTAAAAGTAAAACTTTATTTACTTAAAACAAAAGAAAAAATATCGGGTCAAATTTTCCTTTCCTGAAAAAATAGGTTGTTAATGTAATGAAAATTAAAATTGTTTTAAAATGCTTCAGGGATGTTTCTATTTCTATTTTATACCTCAGGAAACGAAAATTTACGTATAATCTTATACTTCGTCCAACATGTTCTCCTATAACTCTCACAATATTAGCGACATTTTGTTAAATATTATCTTACGGTCTTACACTTAAAGTGACATCCCAACACATATCGATGAGATCCTTTGACGCCCACCCCTATACTTCGACCATTCATTGGCAGAATAGAACGTTTATGAAAGAAGGTACATTTTCATTATGGAGCGCTGAAAAAGAGCCGCTCATTTTTTATATGAGTTGGAGCAGGAGCGGCTCCTTTTTGAAAATGGGGAGCGTGAGAGGAGCCAGCTCCAATTTTCGGCGTTGGAGGAGGAGCGGGAGCAGCTCCAAAAGTAGTGGAGCGCGTAAAGCCCTGTATATATATATATATATATATATATTGTAGCAGTTACCTCCTCCTTTCAAAACATAACTACACCGGTTTGCCGGTAGGTGTCGCTTTTTCACCGACAGGTGGCACTGTAAAGCGACACCAGAGTTATCTGCCCTTCTGACTATAAAAACCGGTGCATAACGGAAAATCCGTCTCTTCCTCACCGACCTGCCTCGACAGCAGACGCTGACACTAGCGTTCCATTTCACTCTTCTCTGGTCGACAGAACGACGCTAATACACTAGCGTTTCGTCTCACGCTTTTCTTCTCAATGGGCATAACAACTACCAACACACGTGGGCAAACAACGGTAAGAGTCCTCAACTCGTTTTCTTTGTGTTACGGATTTCAAAGACTTTTCCTCTCGCCGGATTCATTCATTTCTTCTTATACCTTTTTCAAGAACTGTTTTTCCATCGACACACATGCATACATCACACACTTCATCATTCCACGTACACACACGTTCAATAAACCTTATTTGAACTACTTCATTTTTGTTTATTAATTATTACTCTGTCTTTGCATGCAACAATTGCTTGATTTACTGAACACGTTTATAATCGGGGGAACACGACCCCCTCGATCTTAACAATTGGTGACCCGACGTTCAAGCTTTGTTGTATGTGGCGGAGTAATTAATTTCATACTAGAACAAAAAAAAATATAATTTCTCGTTTTTTCTTTCGTGGTGAAACGAATTACGCATCCATCTTTTTCCTTTTTTTTTCTACCCACGAGGTAGAAATATACAAACAAAAGAAAAGAAGCCACCGTCTCCATTTTTCCTGGCCACGCGGAAATACCCAAACAAGAAAAACAAAAACATTTCTCGGCTTCTCCGAGTATAAAACAAGTTACAATTTCATTTTTTCTTCTTCCCTTTCTTCACCCACGTGTCGGAAAATTATATACAAAGAAAAAGACAAACTTTTGCCAATCCTTTTTTTTTTCTTTTTCGACGAACAAAAGGACCTTACAAGACGCCACTTCCTTTGTTTTGAACACGTGGAGACAAAAAGAAAACAAACGCTCACGCTGCCCATCTTTTTCGTGACCACGTGTTGATAAAAAAAATTCAAAAATGCCGCCATCTTTTTCCGGACAACGTGTTGATAAAATTTTTTTTAAAATAACGCCATTTTTTATCTCTCAGACCACGTGGAAATGAAAATTCAAACAAAAAAAAAAAAATACGAATTTTTTTTTCTTTCTTTTCAACAACAAAGGAAAGAGAAGCCACCATTCTTTCTCTACGTGGAAACGAACATTCAAACAAACTAAACCGAAAACAAAAAACGTCATTCCGTGTGTGAAACAAATTACGGTTCTATTTTTTTTTTTTCTTTTTTCCTTTCTACCCACGTGTTGGAAATATATATATAAAGGAAAAGAAAACTACAAAACGACCAACACAGTTGACAAACACGAACAATATCACCCTTCAAGGCCTACCAACAATCTTCAACACAAGATGAACAACCACATTTTCCCGGACATTCATCAAGCACCAAACATTTCCGGACATCACTGACGACACTATGGAAGAAATCACACCAGTTCAAAATGAGTACAACTGCACAAGCACGACTAAATACTCAACAACTGGACGTTCGTTGATCAACTGGGGACACATCAACTCGAACGACGCGCACCAACACCAGTACAGACCCACTTGTACCTGGACCTGCTAACTCACTTGCAGACATTTGTGCATCTGATTTTGACCATAGTGTACCACCAATCTCAACAACTAGATGTTTGTTCATCAGTTCCACAACACGGACTAATTAACATGAACAACATCAACAACTGCACAGACTCACTTGTGCTCATTCATCAACACTGCACAGACTCACTTGTGCTCATTCATCAACAATTGCACAGACTCACTTGTGCTCATTCATCAACAATTGCACAGACTCACTTGTGCTCATTCATCAACAACTGCACAGACTCACTTGTGCTCATTCATCAACAACTGCACAGACTCACTTGTGTTCATTCATCAACACCTGCACAGACTCACTTGTGCTCATTCATCAACACCTGCACAGACTCACTTGTGCTCATTCATCAACACCGCACAGACTCACTTGTGCTCATTCATCAACAACTGCACAGACTCACTTGTGCTCATTCATCAACACCTGCACAGACTCACTTGTGCTCATTCATCAACAACTGCACAGATTCATTGTGCTCACTCATTAACAACCGCGCAGACCCAAGCACCAAACATTCCCGGACAACACTGACAATTCAACGTTCGTTCATCAGCTCCGCATCACGCAGACTAATCAACATGAACAACGCCACCAACTAGTGCAAATTCACTTGCACTCAACATTTTTCGACCGCAAACTCACTTGCACTCAAACTTGATGCAGACCCAAACAACACGCAGATCCACATGCGTTACAAACACTCAATTCCGCAGATGCACTTGCGATCAATCATTCAATACAGATGCAGAAACAGAAATAAGTAGCGTGCACACTACTTTTTTCTAATCTTCAACAGCAAAACAGACATACCCACAAAGAATGCTTCTCATCTACAACTGTATATATTGAATAATATTTTCAATATTTTTCAATCTGGGGGGGAGTCCTTGTAGCAGTTACCTCCTCCTTTCAAAACATAACTACACCGGTTTGCCGGTAGGTGTCGCTTTTTCACCGACAGGTGGCACTGTAAAGCGACACCAGAGTTATCTGCCCTTCTGACTATAAAAACCGGTGCATAACGGAAAATCCGTCTCTTCCTCACCGACCTGCCTCGACAGCAGACGCTGACACTAGCGTTCCATTTCACTCTTCTCTGGTCGACAGAACGACGCTAATACACTAGCGTTTCGTCTCACGCTTTTCTTCTCAATGGGCATAACAACTACCAACACACGTGGGCAAACAACGGTAAGAGTCCTCAACTCGTTTTCTTTGTGTTACGGATTTCAAAGACTTTTCCTCTCGCCGGATTCATTCATTTCTTCTTATACCTTTTTCAAGAACTGTTTTTCCATCGACACACATGCATACATCACACACTTCATCATTCCACGTACACACACGTTCAATAAACCTTATTTGAACTACTTCATTTTTGTTTATTAATTATTACTCTGTCTTTGCATGCAACAATTGCTTGATTTACTGAACACGTTTATAATCGGGGGAACACGACCCTCTCGATCCGAACAATATATATATATATATATATATATATATATATATATATATATATATATATATATATATATATACCCTCCGTCAAAACTCATCTTGGCCTTTTGGCTAAGATCAAAGTGTAGTATCTGTTCCGATGGATACATAGACTGGTATTGTCTTGGCCTTCGGGGGCTTGATTTACGCCGGTCTATGGGACAGTCCTGTGCAGTTCTAGGAGGTCCACCCTCCCAGGCTTTTCCTCCCCTCTTTGGGGAGGAGTAAGTTTATTACTTACTGCCTGAGGCGTTCCTACCGGGGAATGCCGACGGGGCTGCCCAGACAATTTTTAATGGCCAGAGTGCTCACCTTCTTGGGCGCTGGCTTTTCAAACCCCACTTTCCCGACCCGATTTTGGGTCACATCTTACTTGTGGGAGTAAGATAAAACTGGCCTTGTGCCTAACCTCCTGGCACTTTGTCAAAAATTACGAACAAAAAAAGTTTCGCCAATGTCCGCATTAATATTCATATAAAATATGTTTTTCTCTGTTAAAACTTTCTTCTTTTTCCCCTCTTTTAAGTTCACCGGTCAGAGACGTTGTTTCATATGAATATCAGTGCGAACGCTGGCGAAGCATAATTTTATTGATTTATTTTTATTTTTTTTCCTCTGTCAATTTTTGACGGAGAATGTACAATGCACAGCGTACATTCTTACTAAGATAAAAAACCTCGCCCTTCGACGTTGAGCAAATTATCGTGTGTCACAGCCGTCAGCCAATCAGAGGCCGTTGCGACGAGGCAGGGACACAGTTGGCGAAAAAGCTCTCGGTGACGCTCTTTTCGTCGCTTCTTTTTTTCTTCTCTTAAAGAAACCACGCAGTCGGTCGGAACGTCGGCGACCCCTAAAACACGCACACACAAACAAACATATATATATATATCTATAGTTTATCAGCAAAACAAGCTCTTAACCTGGATAGCTTATTGAGGCTTGTCTTACCACTTAAACTAGAAAATAGAGAGAGAGAGAAAGAAAAACACAAGTTCAAAATCACTTCTCACTTTCTTTCCGTTTAATAAAAATAAAGTTATTTCAAAGACCGGAAAACTAAAGGAAGATGCACGGAGATGTTCCCACGTCGTCTTCGGACACAATGGACAGTGCCACATTCAAAATAGATAACCAGTGGACGTTACCCGATTTCTGGACGGTCCTCCCGGGTCTTCTAGAAACGAGCCTGTCTTATATATTTTTTCGGCTTGTGTTGATAATTGCGAACTACTGGGTGGAAAAAAACGCGTCGACTACTTTCCTTGCGTCGGAAAAACTACGTTGGAAATGGAAAAACATTTTTGTCTCCTTCGTACACGCGAATATCACTGGGATCTTATGTTTGCTTTGGTATGTATAATTCTATTTATATATTTATAAGGGATCGGGATTTCTCGATGTTGAACTAAACAATGTCCAAGTGAAGGGATTTATTAATTATTTATTGAATTATTAATCTTATAGTTTACTTTTTTCACCGAATGGATCAGTGTAATATATTTGTTTGTTTCTTTTTTTTTTTAATTTGTGATTGTTTTTAAAAAGTTGTTTTATTTATTTAGAAACGAGTTGTTGTATTTTGTTTAATAAACTTCGATTGTATTTTTTTTGTTGTTTTTTTTTTGTATAAACAATTGTTCGCTGTAACCTACGTTTTTACTTTTTAAAAAAAAAATTTTTTAAGTTATTTTACGGAGCTGTTGGTTAAGACTATCACTCCCACCCCCAATGAGATTCTACTTTAACATTAAAAAAAAAAAAAAAAAAAACAAGCGATTACGTGTGAACACCCAGGAAAACTTGTTCGAAAGAAATTTTTTTTTTTTTTTTTTTTTTTTTTTAAATCAAAATTAAAAAATTTTTTTTTTTTTTTTTAGAATTTTTGAGGATCAGTTTCGTACACGGATTTAACGTAAAATAATCTAACATTTAAACACTGTTACCCCCCCCCCCCCAGTCTGACTGGTAATGCCGTAAAAAAAAAACCCCAAATCACAGACGTAATCGCCTAAAAAGTAGACCCCCCCCTCACAACCAATAAAAAAGGCACAGAATTTCTCCCATATTAATCTGTCTTTTGGTTACTGCCCTAAAACGCTAGAATGGCACAAATGGGGTATCATTTTACGTTAAATTTATACGCGAAACTGACCCATCCCCCCGCATCACTCTAAATTCTTACATAATTGTTTTCATTTTTTTTCCCCGCAAAGTTCTTCAGGGTGTTCACAGGGAATCGCCTAATAAAAACAAAAAAAACTCGGGGGTAATTTAACTAAGGGTGGTAGTCTATTTTTAAAATATCGATTATTAGTATCTTTTTAATGTCTTCGGTTTTTGCTTTTAAATTCGTTTAATTTCGTTAGAAAATTTTCAGTTTTATTCGTGCGTCTTTTTTTTTTTTTTTTTTTCGCGCTTAACAAAATATTAAAACTGGAAAAATATGGTTTGGTAACAAGAAAATAAAAAGCAATGGCCGCCAGCGATTATGTCATTGAATTAAAGTTAGATTTTCAAGACTTAAAAAGTGCTGCCCCTATTTTTTTTTTATGTCGGCCTCTGACCGCAAGTGGCCGCCACCAATCACAATCAGGGATTTGACTCACGTGACTAAAATTAACCAATCAATCGCAATTATTTACAATAAGGAGAATCGTCTGCCTTTAATATTTAAAATAAAAAATAAAAAGAATAAAAAATAAAAAAAATACAATTCGGTGATTGTGTTTAGGTTTTCTCTGAATATTGACCAACGTTACAATATTTATTTTTCTTTTCGGTTCATTTTTATTGTGTGGATTTTCCCGACATTAAAAACCGACCATTTGTTTAAGTCTGCTAGTGCCCTCAATTTAAATATTTTTTTCTTTTCGGTTTATTTTTATTTCTTTCAAAAACTAAATTAACGATTAACGATGTTCTGATACTATACTTAATCTTTTTTATCCTAGGTCAGTGATGGAGAAATCCTTCTAGACTGCGACAATTAAAATTTTTGTCCTAATCCGGAGTGTGCCCTAAAAGGGGCATACAACCCGAGAATCTCCACTTGACCGGTGTATGGCTAAAATCTGTCCCCTGTTTATTTTGGGTCAACACATAAGAAAAACTGATTTTTGTAATTGGAAAGTTAGAATTTTATTTTTGTTATGAATATTTTTATTATAATTGGAATGTTTTTTTTTTGTTTTTTTTACAAATACTCACATGAATGTTTTTTTTTTTCTTTTTTTTTTTTTTTTTTTAAGTTTACATAGGTATTTTAATAACGAAAATATGGTTTTGTCCAAAAAATACTTGATAGTGAAAATTTCATAGAAATAAAATACATTATATAATAAATTTAAATACGAACGTCTCCAATAAAGATTGGAATGTTTTCTTTGTTACAAATAGTCAAATGACGTTTGTAATTGGAAAATTTTTATTTTTTTTAATTTTTAATTTATTTTTTACATACACATTTAATAACGAAAATATGTTTTTGCCCAAAACTTGACTCGGCCTTTTGGTTGAGATCAAAGTGTAGTATCTGTTCCGATGGATACTGCACCCCATAGACTGGTATTGTCTTGGCCTTCGGGGCTTGAATAACGCCGGTGTATGGGTCTGTCCTGTGCAGTTCTAGGAGGTCGACCCACCCAGGCTTTGCCTCCCCTTCTTTGGAGGAGTAAGTTTATTGCTTACTGCCTGAGGCGCCCCTACCGGGGAATGTCGACGGGGCTACCCAGGCAATTTTTAATGGCCAGAGTGTTCACTTTCTCGGGTGCTGGCTTTTCAAACCCCACTTTCCTGACCTTGGGTCACATCTTATTCTGATCCCCTTCTAAAATTCAAAATATTTGACAAATTCTAAGAAACACGGTGTTTTCTAGCAACATTTTAGATAATAGCACTCCAGAAAAACATCCGTCTCTGAGTCAACGTGCTGCTATTTCAAATTCACAACATCAAGCCGCAATCAGTAAACTTATCTCTCCGGTCATAATTTTTAAAAAGTCAAAATCTTTTTCATGTAAAACTTTATAATTAAAACTTGCTGAAAGAAAAAGTTTTGTATTTTTATTTTAAATAATTTCTTTTAGAAAAAGAAGTAATTATTTTTTTATTTTATTTATTTTTTTTTTTCGAAACCTTGAAATATGAATTTTTCTACAAATCATAGTGCCGTCGGACCCATTTTTACTTTATTTTAATTTTTTTATTTTTTAACATAGTTCACCCCAAACAAGGCAGGCCACCACTGTAGACGTAAGGGGCTCCTGAGAAAAAGGGTGACAGTTTTGGGGGGTTCGACCTAAATTTGGAGCTGTGCAGCGAGATGTCTGTTTACATTAGTTTTAAACCTCGGGTATATGTTACGACGCTCAGCAGAGGCGCGAACGGGGTCCAAAAAAAGAACGAGAAAGAGTTTAAAAACATAAATTTGCAACAAGTAAAGTTGACTTATGTCTAGAATAGACATTTTTCTACTTACATATGTAATTTGTTTGTATTTTTACGTAGTATAAATGGCTTTTTATTAGATGTTAAAAAAAAATTTCTTGTTTTTTAAAACATCTAGTTTCTCAAAGGAAAATGCCGGCCATTCCCTCTATATTATTACGTAGAGCGGCCATTTTGAATTCTTCGAAAACCGTGTGTTGGAGTTAAATTTCTAATAAATAGCACTGCAAACGGGTTTAAAATACAAGCAAATAGCACATGCAAGTTTGAAACTAACTTTTACAACTTACAGTTACTTTTATTTGTTGTATATTTGTTTTTTTAGCGTTTTTACTCTGAGTCTCGTAAAAGATGCCCTAAACCTCTGCATGTCAGTACTGTCGGAAACAGGGGGCAGGGAGGGAGTTCCAGAGTCCAGCAGCACGAGGAAAGAAGCTTTTGGAGTAGAAAGCTCTCCGGCATCTAGGGACCTCCACAGTGAATGGATGGGATTTGGCAGATTGTCGGGTTGGTCTAGTGAATTTACGTCGTGGGGGTACCAGAGCAGCAAAGCTCATCCGAGCACAATTCATTGAAGTACTTGTAAAACAAGCACAAGGAAGCAACATTGCGGCGATGGGATAGGGGCTGGAGCTTGGTGGATAGTAAGGGACCCATTAAGTTGGCGACTCTTTTTTTTTTTTTTTTTTTTTACTTTGTCTATAAGGGAGAGACTAGTAGATGATGCACCAGCCCAGATGTGGCAACAATACTCCATGCATGGGCGGATGGTGGCTTTGTAGAGATACAGGTGTGAGAAGTTTACATGTCTCCTTTTATGCCAAGTAGCCAGGAAATGGGTGCTCATTTTACGTTAAATTTATAAAGGAAAGTCATCCCCCTTCTAAAATCTTAATTATTTAAAAAAAATTTATTAATTCCTTCTTTGCGGATATTCTTTTACGCTGTTTAAATGTATTTGCACAAAAAAAAGTAGTATTTTAACTTTTTTAGGGAGTAAACTGCGCTGGGTAAGATAGTAAAAAAAAATATTTAAAAAAAATACCAAAAAAAAAGTTCTGTTCGCCGAAAGTTCAGATAGCTACGGACATCAAAACTCTGGAATATCCGTAAATAATTGGCGCTTTTTCGTAATGTTCCACCACCCGTTCTTAACTTTTTTTACTGACCGATTTTTTTTTTTTTTCGGTGTACAATTATCTATCATTTCGCTAAAGAATTTTGTGCGTTTTGGAATTTAAAAAAAAAAAAAAAAAAAAAATTTTAGGATGGGGGATCAGTTTCCCATATAAACTTAACGTAAACTGATCCCCCATTTTTTGACCATCAAAAAATGTTTTTCCAAAAAATTTCCAGACAACCCGGAATTCTTCAGCGTCATGATAGGTAATTGTACACAGAAAATTAAAAAAAAAAAATTAAAAAATTGGTCCGTAAAAAAGGTGAAAAAAAATGGGTGACCAAACGAACAACATGCCTCATGGTAAAAAAAATAGGTGATCAATCGAGTAATCTGCATCACCAGCTAATATATAATTGCTGGAAGTAACATTCAAATGAAATTCCCTGATTGTGAGGAAAAAAAATTCAGAGGTACTTGTTCGTCTTTTACCATAGTCCGTTTTTCACAACTTTTTACCGACCATTTGTTTTGTTCTTTTTTCGGTGTACACTTACCTACCCCCGGCCCTGCACACCGAAAAAAGAACAAACAAATGGTCGGTAAAAAGTTGTGAAAAACGGACTATGGTAAAAGACGAAGACTGATCCCCCGTCTTAAAATCTAAAATTTTTGAATTTTTTCCCCCAAAACCCCGGAAATCTCTATCGACATCATAGGTAATTGTACACCGAAAAAGATTTTTTTTTAAATTAAGATGCTCAAAAAGAGTCTACGTTGAATTTCCATTGGAAACTGATCCCCGCTCCTAAAATGTAAAATATTTGAAAAAATTTCCGAAAAACCCGGAATTCTCTAGCAGCCTGATAGGTAAGTGTACACCGAAAAAGAACAACAAAAAACGGTCAGTAAAAAGTTGTGAAAAACGGACTGTGGTAAAAGACGAACAAGTACCAATTCAGAATTTCAAAGTATAGTTCTACCAAATCAGGCTGTCTGAAGGTACCGGCTTCCCGACTTAAAATGCACCAAACATTGATGTTATTGTTTTTTTTCCTTTCCCTTTGCAAAACTCAATCATGTTCTGCAAAGCTAAAAACAAACATTTTTCGTCTACAACCAAACCAAACATCATGAATAAATATTTGAAGATATAAAAAAAACTTGAAACATAAATACTTTCACCGAAACGACCGGATTCGGCAGTAAATACTCCGCTAGGGTTGATATACCGTAAAACAAAACAACTAAGCTATTTCAAGGTAGCACGTTTGTCCCCCCCCCCCCTACGACTCATAAAAATGTGTGCATAGATTTTTTTTAATTCAGCCTTTGAGCTTTGATCAGATCAAAGTGTAGTATTTGTTCCGTCCTCAGTTATGTGTGGGTGGGGCTCAAATCCTTTTAGATTGAGGCAATTTTTAGTTCCCCACAACCGACCTTGCGTAAAACTTTGCCCTCGTGGGGAGGCAATATAGAAACTTAAGGTGCTTGTGCATATCAACCCTGACATGTTAGACCGCTCTTAAAAATAGAATAGCTAAAGAAATGTATAAACTTTGTTATGTACTTACGTGGTAGATGAAAAAAAGACTGTACACCAAAAATTATGCAAATTTATCCAGTATTTATTTAATTATAAATAAAAAACGATTTTATCACTCGGTAGATATTTCCACCATTTTGTATCTTAGCTTTTCCAGTGGTCAAGGACGATAACTCATATTTTCACGATTTCGGGGTTTGGGGTCTCCATTGTTTACAAAAATGTCAAAATGTACGTAAGATCATTTTTTTTCTTTTTCTTATAATTTAATAACAACTGGATGAATTTGCGTAATTTTTTCTGCACAATCTTATTTTCAGCTAACACGTAAGTACATAATAAAGTTCATGCATTCTTTAAATATTTCAATGTCAGGGTTGATATGCACAAGCACCAAACTTAATTAATTAGTAGCAATCCAAAGTGTCCTTATTTCGGGAAGCTGGATTTCCACTCGCAATGAAACCGAGCTTGGGGTGGCACTTTTACCCCCACACCCCGGCACACCCCGCCGCCAGCATTTTGGCTCACGTGACACAATCGCCGTCATTTATAAACAGAATAGTCCTCGTTATGAACACTTAGCATATATCCCCCCCCCCACAATACACATTTTTTTGTTGTTTATTATTTTGTTACCTTACGAAATAGAACGTACAAATTGCGGTGATTGTGTCACACGTGAGCACAAAATGCTGGCGGCAGCGAGGGCGCTTGTTTGTGGCGGCGGTTTGCTGAGAATCGATTTACACTTTTACCCCCCCCCCCCCCCCCGGCACAAATATGAAAGGTCTAAACAATATTTCTTAGCTTCTTCGCTTGGAACAAAGTGCAGTATTAAAAATTTTTTTTAATTGAAAATTGGTTCAATTACTTTCAGAGCACTGAGTTTAAAGAATTTGAAACATTTATTTTTTCAGTGGGGATATACTCAGAAGGGAAAATCCATCAACCTTCGTTCTATCCCCGTAAGGTAACAAAATAATAAACAACAAAAAATGTGTAGGGGGGATATATGCTAATTGTTAATAATGAAGACTATTCTGTTTATAAATGACGGCGATTGTGTCACGTGAGCCAAAATGCTGGCGGCGGGGGTGTGCCGGGCGGGGGGGGGGTAAAAGTGCTGCCGCCGAGCTTGTGTTAAACTATGCCCTCGTGGGGAGGCAAGTAAATAGGATACCTATGTTTTTTTTTATTCTGTGGATAACCTTTGGAGTGAACCACGATGATTTGCTTAACAAGCGTCCATTGTTTGTGGTTGATGGACTACATGACGAGAACTCTATAAATACTGTGTTCGCTTTACTTTGTCCTCTCTTAATATCAATCCCAATTTCTATTTATACAACTAAAACTAAGATACGTTTATCATTTGATCTTCTCTGTACAATATATTTTTGAACACAACTGGGACAGACGAACAAATATATATATATATATATATATATATATATAATTAGTACTTCATGTATCCACATAAAATATTATAAGGAGATATAATTTTTTATGTGTCAGTTTTCAGTATTTACTTCAACAGTGCTCGATACGTAAGTAGAGCTAGGTAGTAAGCAATGAAAATATATATGGCAATCAAGCTACACAGAGGCTCCCGTGTTTCATCCCCGGGGGGAATCGTCTGATTAGCCTGACGATTCCCCCGGGGATGAAACACGGGAGCCTCTGTGTAGCTTGATTGCCATATATATTTTCATTGCTTACTATATATATATATATATATATTATATAATTAGTACAACATTCGTACCGTCTGTTTCAGGCACAGAAGGGCTTAGCCATCCGGCTCTCTTCAGCTTCTGTTGTCATCTATTTTGAAAACATTTTCGAAACAGATGACAACAGAAGCTGTAGAGAGCCGGATGGCTAAGTCCTTCTGTGTGTGAAACCGACGGTACGAATGGTGTACTAATTTTTCTGTACCAAAATAAATAAATATTACGCTTTTAATTTTTAACTTTAATTCTTAATTAATCGAGCACTCTGCTGGGATTTTTCCTGCTATATTACAATATATATATATATATATATATATATATTGTAATTGTTGTCTTTTGATAATGAAAGTTTTTCTTTCGAAAATTTAAGATTACCTTTGGCCGAACTTTTTATTTACCTGACAGTATTTACTATTCTGGTACTTAATCAGTTTTTACGTGAAATATTAATAAATCATTTTGAGATTCGTTTTCTCTTCTCGTTTATTTCTGTTCACCCTCTCCACCTTCCGGCAACTACATCGCATTGCTACAGCCTCGGATTACCAACCTACACTTATATATATATATATATATATATATATGGGGTAAGGTACACGATAAGTCATGAAAATGAAATGCCGTGGTAGACAAAATGTGTGAAAAATGACAAACGGAAAACAGGTTAAAGTGCAGGAGAAAAACAAAAACAAGAGATTTGACCGGTTTCGTTCGTGTTAGCGAACGTCTTCCGAAAACGTTCGCTAACACGAACGAAACCGGTCAAATCTCTTGTTTTTGTTTTTCTCCTGCATTTTAACCTGTTTTCCGTTTGTCATTTTTCACACACACACACACACACACACACACACACACATATAATATATATATAAGGTTCGTCTGTCCCAGTTGTCTTCAAAAATCAACCGACTTCTTTGACATTTTTCTTGAAATTGTTTTAAACGTTGACTTGGATGAACTCTATAAGTTTAACAAAAAAAGTGCGTTTTTGGCCGATATATTTGATGTTTTATATATTATGTATCTTTATATATTTTTAATATATTTTCAAAGTTTAATTTGTATTACCTGCAGTAATATCATTGCGGTAATGGTCCTCTGAGGAGAAGATTTTCTTTGAAAACTCATGAGTTAAGGACGCAATATCACTCCTTGTTTTGAACTTTAATAACATCTGATTAATTTCTCATTTTATTATGTCATTCAATTAATATTATTGCTCTATACATTATATTGAGCTTTGTTTTTATCCTGATAGTCTAGTGGTTAAAGATATTATTTATATCTTTAAAGTATTATCTTATATATATATATATATCTTATATATATATATATATATATATATATTACTAGTAGAATGTTCCTAACCTATACATGTTTGAATAAAATAGATTAAATTAAATTTGACTCCAATTCATGAGTAGCATACAAAGATTGGGAAGGTCGTTGCTTTTGATGTAAGCGTGACACACAAAATAACACACACGCTATCGTATTAATGTGTCGCC
Organism: Sepiola atlantica; assembly: GCA_963556195.1. Lineage (NCBI taxonomy): Eukaryota > Metazoa > Mollusca > Cephalopoda > Sepiida > Sepiolidae > Sepiola > Sepiola atlantica. The sequence goes on from OY744549.1 coordinate 49,235,491, forward strand.
CCTATCCCACCCCCCTTCGATGTAGAAAAAAAATCTTAGAGGTTGGTTGGGATCGAATTATGAACCAGTCGGGCCGACGTTAAAATACTACGTCGCTAACCGTTCCGCCAAAGGGAACTACTTGAAAATATTACGAAAATTAGGTGACTTGAATGCTTTTCCAAATCTAGGTGCGGCACGCATGCGCAAGGCTTTTGATGTAAGCGTGACACAAACACACACGCTATCGTATTAATATATAGGTATATATATGTATAGCACCCCAGAAAAACATTCGACTGAGTCAGCGTGCCGCTATTCCGAATTCACAACAGAAAGCCGCAATCAACAGACTTATCTCTCCGGTCATCATTTTTAAAAAGTCAAAATCATTTTCATGTAAAACTTTATAATTAAAACTTGCTGGTAATTTTTTTTTTTTTTAATGAAAATTAAATATAAAGTAAAAATGTTGGATCAAGAGTACAATAAGGACCCCAGTTCATTAACACAACATGCTGAACATGTTCCGGAAGTCACCGACATCTTCCGGTTCGTCTTCAGGTTGACCTCGCAATGCACGTGGTCGCTATTTACAAAACAACTTGTAAATAAAATAAACGAAATATATACGCTTTTTTAAAAATCGGCTGACTTGTAATCTTTCGTTTTGCAATAAACAAAACAATTTATCGTTTTTTTTGTTTTACTTTTATTTACTAAAAAAAAACAAATTTTAAACGCAGAACATTCTATATTTCGTGTTGTGTATTTTAAGAAAAAGTGTATTGCGATGTCAACCGGAAGACGCCGGTGACTTCCGGAATATGTTCCGCGTGTTGTGTTAATGAACTGGGGTCCTTATTGTACTCTGGCTCCAAAATGTTTTGTTTTTTTTCTTTTGGTTTTTTAATATCTGCAATCCAACAGCAATATTGGTTGGTAGACACATTCATATTTCAATGTTTTGAAAAAAAACAAAAAAAACACTTATTTGATTATTTATTTTTCTAAAAAACTATTTAAAATAGAAATACAAAACTTTTCCTTTCAGCAAGTTTTAATTATAAAGTTTTACATGAGAAAAAGATTTTGACTTTTTAAAAAATTATGACCGGAGAGTCAGTTTATTGATTGCGGCTTGCTGTTGTGAATTCGGAATAGCAGCACGCTGACTCAGTCGAATGTTTTTCTGGAGTGGCATATATATAATAATTTATATATATATATATCGATCACATTTATGTGCATATATATATATTTATTTCTATGTTTTTTTTTTTTTTTTTTTTTTTTTTTTTTTTTTCATATTTGCATACCCTTCATCTCAACATGAACCCAACCACTATATATATTTCCCATAATATACAGACTTTCTCGTCTTTTGTCATTTTTGTATTCTTCGTCCGCTCTTGACAAAGCCCACGTGAAATTTGGGCGAAACGTTGAGCGAAAAGGTCTTCCGCTTTTCCATTTTTAATTTCATACCGTCGGATTATTTTTATCCTTTCATATACTCATATATATATATATATATATATTTACACACATAAAAGTAATCCGTGTACGCGTTACATAGTTTTACTAATCGTGCTGACGATTAGTAAAACTATGAAACGCGTACACGGATTACTTTTATGTGTGTAAAAATAATAATATATGTATCCCCCCCCCCAAAAAAAAAGTGTGTGGGGGGGGGGGGGCAGAATGCAGTAAAATGTATTTAAACAGGGAAATATTCCTATCACCGCTAAGATAGCGATATGTAATTGAATAAATGTTCATTCGCTCAATAGTGCTTAAGAAAAACAATACTATACAAAAACTTTTCGGGTATATGTTACGACGCTCAGCAGAGGCGCGAACGGGGTCCAAAAAAAGAACGAGAAAGGGTTTAAAAACATAAATTTGCAACAAGTGAAGTTGACCTACGACGAGAATAGATATTTTTCTACTTACCTATGTAATTTGTTTTTATTTTTACGTATTATAAATGGGTTTTCATTAGATGTAAAAAAAAAAATTTCTTGTTTTTTTTTCCCACCGTTTTCACAAAAATCAATACGGCCGCTCCAGGTGCATTTGTTAGTAACCCCCCCCCCCCCCAAAAAAATCGGCCATTTTGTTTTCCCAAGTTGCGGTGACAAAACTATTGATTTCTAATAAATAGCACTTCAAACGGGTTTAAAATACAAACAAATAGCACATGCAAGTTTGAAACTAACTTTTACAGCTTACAGTTACTTTTATTTGTTGTATATTTGTTTTTTTAGCGTTTTTACTCTGCTGAGTCTCGTAAAAGATGCCCAACTTTTCTTTTTATATATCTATAGATATATATTTTTATTAATTTTATACGTACATAAAAGTAATCCATGGACACGTGTTTCACAGCCGTCATCAGCATGGTTAACTTAGACAGAGATCGAACCTTCCATATTGATGTCTATAGTCCAGCGTTCTACCACTGGACCAAGACGCTCTGTCTAGAAATATGTACGATTTTTATCACCTAAATATTAGTTAGCCATGCTGATGACGGCTGTGAGCCAGAAACACGTGTCCATGGATTACTTTTATGTACGTATAAAATTAATAAATATATATATATATTAACGAATAATACGTCCTATAAAGTTAAGAGCGACTAATAATGCAATTTTCCGCATCTTTATCACTTAGGAAGTGAGACAATCGAAATAATAGTAAGCAAAATAACAACGAATGCTGCAATCACCAATAAAAAATAATTACATAAAAATACATTAGATAGATAGATAGATAGATATAGCTTTATAATAATATTTACAGATTATATTTAAGAAATTAAAGTTGAGCACTGTTCGGAGATATTAAAAAAAAAAAGACCGTCACTTAGCTGTAAGCAAGATTCTGATGATGATCGTCGAACCCTCTAGACTGTCTGCTGTTTACTGCTGTATTTAGGCATAAATAGAACTTAATTTCTCGTGTATCACGTGATAATTTCACATGGCTGTAGGGATAGTGAAAGCATGCAGAGTCTTGGTTGACTATGTGAACCAGGTTCGCGCCCTGTGCCCGTCTGAAATTGTCACTTTTTACACTGATGAAAGCGAAAGCCTCAAACGCCGGCGTATGTAGGTATAAAAAATTTTATATTTATTTGTAAATATTATTTATTGTTTTATATGATACTCTTAAACTAACGCTAATAAATAGATTAATTTCATTGTGTAAAATTTTTGAAAATTGTCATTAGCTTCTTTAAGGGGCAGCCAGAGACGCAAAAATACTTCCATTATGTTCACATGCAAATTGTGCATGTGAATACAATTATATTGAAAGTACACTTCATAGTATGTCTTCGTTTTAGGGGAAGACATGCACATACAGAGATGTGTTCTCTTTGATTATATATATATGTTCACTTCCTATTATGTCTTCGTTTTTAGGGACAGATATGCACAGACAGAGAGGTGTTCTTGAATATACATATATATATATATATAAGTGTTTAAGGTTCATATTTTTTTTTTAAAAGCATCTATTGTTTAATTTAAGAAGGAATAGGTAAAATAAATACCTTTTGAAGCATTAAGATGCGATATCAATTTTTTTTTTTATAAAAAGAAAAACAATAAATCGAAACCGATTTCTTTTTTTTTCTTTTTTATTACAAACTAGCATTATTTTGTTAGTTTAAAGTGATACAGATATTTCGCCCAAACCTGGCATCCTCGGTGTGTAATATCCTGATGTCATCGGATTTGTATTTTTTTTTTTCTCATACCGGCTTGTTGTTGTTATTACAGCCGGGCCAAATGGGTTAGCTGTTGTTTCCCAGTATCAAATATGAAGAACGTATGCAGCACGTGATTTGTATAAGTGTTTAAGGTTCATTTTTTTTTAAGCATCTATTGTTAAATTTAAGAAGGAATAGGTAAAATAAATACCTTTTGAAGCATTAAGATGCGATATCAATTTTTTTTTTTTTATAAAAAGAAAAACAATAAATCGAAACCGATTTCTTTTTTTTTCTTTTTTATTACAAACTAGCATTTTTTTGTTAGTTTAGTTTTTAAAAAAATGCTAGTTTGTAATAAAAAAAAAAAAAAAGAAATCGGTTTCGATTTATTGTTTTTCTTTTTATAAAAAAAAAAAATTGATATCGCATCTTAATGCTTCAAAAGGTATTTATTTTACCTATTCCTTCTTATATATATATATATATATATGGGAAATGAAAAAAGAAAAACCAAAAGATGTTTTTTTTTTATGTATTCATCAACGTTTCGTTTTTATTTGTAAAATGTCATGTAAGTACATAGAAATATTGGGTTGACATGATGGGTTAGTGAGAAGAAGTAGTAGCCACTGAAAATTGTCATTAGCTTCTTTAAAGGGGCAGCCAGAGACGCAAAAATACTTCCATTATGTTCACATGCAAATTGTGGATGTGAATACAATTATATTGAAAGTATACTTCCTAGTATGTCTTCGTTTTTAGGGACAGACATGCATAGACAGAGGTATTTTCCTTGATTATATATATATATATATATATATATATATGTAAATTATGACTAAAAGGTAAACTCTTAGAGAGTTGGACCTTTTTTTTCTCTTTTTCTTTCTCCTTTTCTTTTTCTTTTTTCTTTTCTTCCTTTCTCTTTTCTTTTTCCTTTTCTTTTACCACCCCTTTCTTTTCTTCTTTTTCTTTATTTATGCTATCCCAAAATTCCCAAATAATTTTAATACATTGCGACAATTCGTTTTTGATCCCATTGAAGCTTTTGCCTTGGAATACGCTTAACTGACAACAGGAAGAATGTTGTTTTCCTTGAAATGGCCACTTTTATTTGATTCCTCTCCGTGGACAACAGACCTGAATAGAATCGCCGTCGTTGGATTTTTATACAGACTCCTCTGGATTTACCAATATTTTTGAACTCCACGTTTTTTGGATTTCGTTATTGGTGGTTTCCCTGCCCGTTTGAACTTTTTAAAAAACTTTTTTTCAAACTTTTTTAATTTTAAAAGAAAACTTTTTCAAATTTGGAACTTTGACAGTCTTATCCTGTCAACTTATCAATCATAATTTCTCCTCTGATAAGATTTTAATCTTTGAAAAGCCTGGTTTAAGGAAAGAAAGATGAAAAATAAATGTTTTTATTAACCAAACTGCTCCTTGTTTTGAACAACTGAAAATATCGATTTGCTTCCATTTGCAGGTCTTATTAATTTTCATTGACATACTATATATATATATATATGTGATTTTATGAAAGCTTACCAAAGCATTCCTTTCAGGACACCAATGATCACCATTAAAGATATTTTTTCTTACAAATATTATTTATTCAAATAAAATGTGTTTTCCTACGTGTTTCACTACCAAGCAGGTACTTGCTTGGCAGATCATCAGGGAAATTAAATGCCTGGAATAAGGGTTTCAACTGCCGAACAACCCTTATTCCAGGCATTTAATTTCCCTGATGATCTGCCAAGCAAGTACCTGCTTGGTAGTGAAACACGTGTAGGAAAAAAACATTTAATTTCAATAAATAATATTTGTAAGAAAAAATATCTTTAATGGTGATCATTGGTGTCCTGAAAGGAATGCTTTGGTAAGCCTTCATAAAATCACATATAAATGCTCTGTACTCTGTAATCGAGTATCATCGAGCTTGTTTTTATTGGAACAACCCCGGTCTTCACTGAATGATCTATTTTATAAGTGAAAAATCTAAATATATATATATATATATATATATAAGTATAAAGGTATACTCAAAAAAGAATAAAAGGGAAATACCAGCAGAGTGCTCAATTAAATTAAGAGCGTAATATTTTTTAAATTTTTTGTCTGAATAAAATCTGTATTTAAAAAAAAAAATATATATATATATATATATAGATGATGGACTCTCCCGTCGATTGTGACGTATGAGGTTCCAACAGCTTTCATTTGTGTCTAGATCATTGGTGACACCTGAGTCCGGCAAGAGACCTGCAAGGAAAGCCGCTGACAGTGCAAGAGTGTGAGTAATCGGATGCCAGGTGTGGAGCACTCTCTCTAGCTTTTCGCCTCACTCTGGCAGTTCTCATATTATCCACACAGGTCTCGTTGAATCTTTCCAGTCCAATGCAACAAGCTGCTCGCCATGTCTTCCTGTCTTTTGTACAGTCTTCAAAGTTTTTTTGTGGGGTACTCCAATTGCCGTCAACGCATCTTTCAATTTATCTTTGTACCTCAGCAAGGGCCGACCAACATTTCTGTTACCACAAGCTAACTGACTGTACATCAGTGCTTTAGGTATCCTCCCTTCGTCCATTCTTGCTACATGACCAGCTCATCGCAATTGAGACTGCAACAGGAAACTTTCAATTCCACCAATATGGCATCTGTTGTAAAGATCGGTGTTAGCGACTTTATCCTTCAAACTAAGTCTGCATATGGTCCTAAGGCAGCTCCTGTGGAACACATCCAATTGGCGAATGTGATGCCGGTAAGGTGTCCACGCCTCACATCCATAGAGAAGACCTGTCAATATTACAGCCCTATACACATTGATATATATACACATTGATATATATATATATATATATGTATATATGATCTATATCCAACAGAACATTGCGTAAACATTCAGCCCGATTCTTCATTAGCATAATAATTCTATAAAAACCTAATAAATTAATAATCTGAACAATTCATTTGGTCAAGATCAAAGTGTAGTATCTGTTCCGATGGATACTGCACCCTATAGACCGGTGTTGTCTTGGCCTTCGGGCCCTGATTCCGCCGGTCTGTGGGTTTGTCCTGTGCAGTTCTAGGAGGTCCATCCTCCCAGGCTTTGCCTTCTCACGTTTATTGCTAATCGCCTGAGGTATCCTACCGGAGAATGCCGACGGATATGCCCAGGCATTTTTTGTAGGCAAGAGTGCTCAAATTCTCGGGCCCTGGCTTTTCAAATCCCACTTTCCGACCTTGTGTCACATCTTACCGCTGTGGGGGGTAGATAAATAATTGAACAATTCATTTCTAGTTTCGTTTTACAGTTTTTCTTATATATATTCAAAAGTTTTGTTAATATTAATATTAATATTATTAGTAGTAGTAATATTAATTCCAACGATTTTATAAAAAACGTTGAACGTTCGAAATGATTATTTTGAAATTCGAATAACTTCCGGTCACGCGTGCGCGTGTTTTTACGAATCAACAACTTAGATTACTTGGAATAATTTATTTAAAAAAATTTCACTCCGCTTTGAACGCAATAACTTACAAAGTTTTTCTGTATCTTTAAAACTAAATTTGTTGTTTTCGACGACGACTATTGAATATGATTATATTTGCTAAAATTAGTTCTCCACCCCTCCAGCTTTTTAAATAATGATAAAAAAAAATAGATTTATTTCTTTTGTCTTCTAAATGAATAAATGCGCTTTTTTTTTTTTTTTCATTTATCCAAACTATATTTATATCAAAACACTAATTAATTGAGGATGGGTATAGTTAAAACAATGTTTTTACTCAGAGACTTCCATAATTTTAACAACAAACTTTGATAAATTTGTAGATTAACACCCTCAGCTAAGTAACAATATGATTTTACTTTTTAGCATCATTCTAACTTATTAGGACAGTTAACTAATATATTTTAAACATTAACCCTAAGTTCGACTGGCAAGGTCGTAAAACTACACGTAATCGTCGAAAAAAGTGGGTCCTGCCCCCCCCCCCCTAAATGGGTAACTGACATAAAACCATACAATGGTCCGGATATGGAGGATCATTTTAAGTTAAATTTATATGTGACACTGATGCCCAACTCTAAATGCTAAAATTGTTTTTCTACTGCCGCCAGAATTTTCTGTGTCCACACGTACTCGCCTAAAAAAAGTGGAATCGTATTTTTTTTTGGGGGGGGGGGAAGGGGGTTAATCTACAATAATACCAAAACTTTTAATATCTTTTTTTTATTATTTATACATGAAAAATAAAATTATCTAGATAATCTTAAAGAAGCTATTCATTTAATTTTCACGCGAGAAAATGACACGACTAAACTCAATTGCTTAAGATAAGAGACGTACAGTTAAAAAAATATAAGATTAAAAAAAAAAAATATCGGTAAATTTGCAGATTAACAAACTCCGCTACCCCCCCCCCCCAATAAATATATTCTTCTTTTTAGGCGATTACGCGTGAACACCGTGGAAAATGGAAAGAAAGAAAACATATTTTAGAATTTAGAGTATTATTTACTCCTCTCCAGGAGTTAGGCACAAGGCCAGTTTTATCCTACTCCCACAAGTAAGATGTGACCCAAGGTCGGGTCGGAAAGTGGGGGTTGAAAAGCCAGCGCCCGAGAGGTGAGCACTCTGACCATCAAAAATTGCCTGGGCAGCCCCGTCGGCATTCCCCGGTAGGGGCGCCTCAGACAGTAAGCAATAAACTTACTCCTCCCCAAAGAGGGGAGGCAAAGTCTGGGAGGGTGGACCTCCTAGAACTGCACAGGACAGACCCATAGACCGGCGTGAATCAAGCCCCGAAGGCCAAGACAATACCAGTCTATGGGGTGCAGTATCCATCGGAACAGATACTACACTTTGATCTTAGCCAAAAGGCCATGGATCAGTTTCATATATATTTTACCTAAATTGTGCGTTATTTTTTTTTTCGTGGGAGAGGGGTCCACTCCTTTAGGCGATTACGTGCCAGTTGGACTTAGGGTTAGTATTACAAATATATTAGTTAACTAAACCCTCCTCCAATTAAAAGCTGCCCGGAGGTCAGGTAGGTTTTGCTAGTATAATAAATATATATATATATATATATATATATAATAAATATATATATATATATATATATATATATATATATATGGGAAATGAAAAAGGAAAAACAAAGATATCTTTTATATATTCATCAACGTTTCGTCTTTATTGTAAGACTTCCTCAGGATGATAATTTTAAGAAAAATGTCATGCAAGTACATCGAAATATTGGGTTGACATGATGGGTTGATAAGGAAAAGTAGTAGCCGTGGCGACTAAGAGCGCTGGACCAAGGTCCGGGCTGAGAGAAGTCAGTCAGTGGCAGAGAGTGAAATGAATGTGGACGTCAACCCAATATTTCGATGTACTTGCATGACATTTTTCTTAAAATTATCATCCTGAGGAAGTCTTACGAATAAAGACGAAACGTTGATGAATATATAAAAAAAATATCATTTAGTTTTTCCTTTTTCATTTCTCATTACGTCGGATTAATCTTATCCTTCCTTTCTCATATATATATATATATATATATATATATATATATCGCAAGCATGAAGGGAAGACGAATTCTATCGTTCATGATAAAAAGTTAAGAAAAAAAAAATGCCAGCCGACCGGTTTCGCCCTCTCTTAACAAAGGCTGTATCGAGGGATTAAAATAAAAAAATTTTTTTTTAAACGGGGTGAAAAGAGAGTACAGAAAATAAAATAGTGTTATGTTATATGTACAATGGAGGATAAATCTTAGAGACTGATCACATCTAGTCCCAATAGACATTCACTTTGCTTGCAAAGGGAGGGACGTTTAAAATGAACGTGGATCGTCTCCAAGATTTTTAGATGGTATAATGAGTGAGCATGACTGAGAATGGTGAAGGAGCCCATATTAAAATTCCATTTTTTTATTTTTATTTTTTTATTTTTTTAACTTTTTTTATTTATTTATTTTTTTTTTTCTTCGATTAACTTTTAATCATGAACGATAGGATTCGTCTTCCCGTCATGCTTGCGATAATAAAATTTTGTACTCGCCAAAATAATCATGAAATTATATATATATATATATATATATATTAATTTTATACATACATAAAAGTAATCCATGGACACGTGTTTTTGGCTCACAGCCATCATCAGCATGGCTAACTTAGACAAGGATCGAACCTTCGATGTTGATGTATATAGTCTGGCGTTTTCCCACTGGACTACGACGCTTTGCCTGAAAACATGTACGATTTTTATCACCTAAATATTTAATGTATTTTTATGTAATTGTTTTTATTGTTGATTGCAGCGTTCATTTGTTTTTTTTTTGTTTTTTTTTTTTGCTTGCTACTATTTTGCTTGGCCTTTTGGCTAAGATCAAAGTGTAGTATCTGTTCCGATGGATACTGCACCCCATACTGGTGTTGTCTTGGCCTTCGGGTCTTGATTTACGCCGGTCAATGGGTCTGTCCTGTGCAGTTCTAGGAGGTTCACCTTCCCAGGCTTTGCCTCCCCTCTTTGGGGAGGAGTAAGTTTATTGCTTACTGCCTGAGGCGCCTCTACCGGGGAATGCCGACGGGGCTGCCCAGGCAATTTTTAAACCCCACTTTCCCGACCCGACCTTGGGTCACATCTTACTTGTGGGAGTAAGATAAAAACTGGCCTTGTGCCTAACTCCTGGAGAGGAGTAAATCAATACTATTTCGATTGTCTCCCTTCCTAAGTGATAAAGATGCAGAAAATTGCATTATTAGTCGCCCTTAACTTTATAGGACGTATTTTTCGTTAATATATATATTTTTATTAATTTTATACGTACATAAAGTAATCCATAGATACGTGTTTCTGGCTCACTGAATAGTAATCAGTTATTTCCCGTGTACCAAGTGTAGAGAAAAGAATGTCGAAGAGGGTCGTCTTCCAGCCTAACACGACAGATCCATCTAATCATGGCTCTTTCGTTACGCTGCAGTCTCTTGAGAGTGCTCATCGATGCAGCCCATATTTCGGGGTTTTATAATGAGTTTGTTGCTGGTCGTTTTTGTCTTCGAAGCATTGTCCAGGGAATTTCGTACGGATTGTTCGGAAGAGATGCTGTATGCTGATGATTTAATACTAACCTGCGAAACAATGGAAGGTCTACTTAGAGGAATGGCACGGAGACTAAATGTCTGCGAATGGATGTTACCAATACCAAAGTGGTGAACGGTGGTTGTAGTGTTGGAAATCTTCAAGAAAGAGGAAAGTTCCCAAAAAGAGGAAAGTTCCCTTGCTTAGTTTGTGGAAAGAGTCCGGTTCGGTGCTTGTGCATTATGGCAATGAACCAGATTTCCTTCCTTATTTCTAGGAGAGTGAATCGAAAGGGGAGATAATTTGAATTTTTTTTCGGAAAGGGAGATAATTCAAACTGTCTTAATTTTTTTCTTAATTTTCCGAAAATGGATGCCAATGCGTTAAATCTTCAAGACATTCTATATCGAACAAAAGATGAGGCAAAGTTAGTAGATTTTTTGCAATTGTACCCAGTGTAAAACATTTTTTATAAATATGTACTTATGTATATGGGAAGTATTCTCTACCAGATAGTTGAATTGTACCCAGTGTAAAACTGTACATATTTATAAAAAAGTTTTACACTGGGTACAATTCAACTATCTGGGAGAGAATACTTCCCATATAAAGTACATATTTGTAAATGATTTTAATCTATGTATTTTTTCTTTGAATTTATTCGTCTTAGAGCTTGGCAGTTTGAATGCAGGGCTTGACAATCGCTAAGCACAGGAGCCCTAACCCTAAACCCTAACCTATTTTTCTTTGTTTGTTTTATGTTAGAAAAAAGAAAAGAAAATCAACGAAACAAAAGAAAACATTGACAAATCACCTGCCCCAATTTTCTTTCTTTCTACACATTTGACTAAAAATGGTTCGTTTGAGCGAGCGTCATCTATAACAGCATTTTATTTTTTTAATTCTTTCTTTTTTTATATATTTTTTTAATTTTTAAATTAAAAAAAATTTTTAATTTAAAAAAAAAATTTCTAATTTAAATTTAAAAAAATCTTTATTTTAAAAAAAAATTTTAATTTAAATCTTTTTTTTTTTTAAATTAAAAATTTTTTTTTTTTTTTTTTTTTTGAAAATTTTTATTTTATTTTAATTTATTTATTTATTTATTTTTTTTTAAAAGATTTCTTTTTTCAAACGCTATTGATGGTTGTTTCCTTTCTCTAAGTAGTCGCTTAACAAAATACTTTGTGCATCTCTAATTACGGAGGTCAAAACCTTAGATGCAGCTGATTTATAATTTTGATTATTCGGACTACTGTTCTCATCTTGAGTGTTATCATCACAACGTTTCGGCCGCTGTAACCTCCAACCTTCTTCAGATGTATCCTGTCGAACTCGGGGAATCTTTCTGTCGAACTCGGGAATATATCTGTCGAACTCGGGAATATATCTGTCGAACTCGGGAATATTTCTGTCGAACTCGGGAATATTTCTGTCGAACTCGGGAATATTTCTGTCGAACTCGGGAATATTTCTGTCGAACTCGGGAATATTTCTGTCGAACTCGGGAATATTTCTGTCGAACTCGGGAATATTGCTGTCGAACTCGGGAATATTTCTGTCGAACTCGGGAATATTTCTGTCGAACTCGGGAATATTTCTGTCGAACTCGGGAATATTTCTGTCGAACTCGGGGAATATTGCTGTCGAACTCGGGGAATATTGCTGTCGAACTCGGGAATATTGCTGTCGAACTCGGGAATATTGCTGTCGAACTCGGGAATATTGCTGTCGAACTCGGGAATATTGCTGCCGAACTCGGGAATATTGCTGCCGAACTCTGGAATATTGCTGCCGAACTCTGGAATATTGCTGCCGAACTCTGGAATATTGCTGCCGAACTCTGGAATATTGCTGCCGAACTCTGGAATATTGCTGCCGAACTCTGGAATATTGCTGCCGAACTCTGGAATCTTTCTGCCGAACTCTGGAATCTTTCTGTCGAACTCTGGAATCTTTCTGTCGAACTCTGGAATCTTTCTGTCGAACTCTGGAATCTTTCTGTCGAACTCTGGAATCTTTCTGTCGAACTCTGGAATCTTTCTGTCGAACTCTGGAATCTTTCTGTCGAACTCTGGAATCTTTCTGTCGAACTCTGGAATCTTTCTGTCGAACTCTGGAATCTTTCTGTCGAACTCTGGAATCTTTCTGTCGAACTCTGGAATCTTTCTGTCGAACTCTGGAATCTTTCTGTCGAACTCTGGAATCTTTCTGTCGAACTCTGGAATCTTTCTGTCGAACTCTGGAATCTTTCTGTCGAACTCTGGAATCTTTCTGTCGAACTCTGGAATCTTTCTGTCGAACTCTGGAATCTTTCTGTCGAACTCTGGAATCTTTCTGTCGAACTCTGGAATCTTTCTGTCGAACTCTGGAATCTTTCTGTCGAACTCTGGAATCTTTCTGTCGAACTCTGGAATCTTTCTGTCGAACTCTGGAATCTTTCTGTCGAACTCTGGAATCTTTCTGTCGAACTCGGGAATCTTTCTGTCGAACTCGGGAATCTGGACGGAATTTCGAACGGAACCCTTTTATTTAATCCATGGAGGGTAGCATGGTACAGAATGGTTAACAAAGCCTCCCCCTCTCCCCCATTTTCCCCATGTTAAGAATGGCTTTCTAAATAATATTATTTTAGCCCGGTCTGTAAACTGCATAAGTATCGATATTCTTAACGCCCTTCTTCTATTCGTATCGATCAATTTATTTGCATATCTCAGCCAAGTTCGGAATTTGTCGTCAAAACTCTAGAATCTCGGCTTAAATTTTTTTTTTTTTTTTTTGGTGGGGGGGGGGGGGTCTATTCCGAACGATTGTTGTTCCGGGTGAATTCATATCTGAGACGAGACTGTTATTATTTCCCTCCCGTCACGCATGACAGACTACGAGGAATTTCTCTATAGAAAATAAATACGTTTTTATTATAAAGATTTTCTTTTAACCCAATTGTAGACGAAGGTTTATAACTAAATAAAGACAATAACCGGTGTTACCTTTTCTAACCGCAACCCCAACCCTAACCTTTTCTTTTAGGAGGGGGGAGGGGTGAATAACCTGCTGATCCATTCATTGTATAATGATGTGGAAGGAAATGAAATGCGAGCTTTAACTCAAGCCAGCATTTCAAATTCCCTCCCTGTTTCCCTGACTCTACAACCATTCAGAAATTTTAAATGTAATGTGAACAAATATCTTGCTGTACAACTCATCACTTAGAATGTGCCTAAACTTTCTGGACCCGAAGCTGCGCTAGCCCCTTCGTCTCAGTGGCAATGTGCCTTGTCAAGGGTGGATTAAAATTTAAAAAAAAAAAAATTTTTAAGTGGAAAAATTATTTAAAAAAAAAAAAAAACTTTTTTTTTTTCAAAAATAATTTTTTAAAATAATGAGTAATTAGAACGCCATACAATGCATTTTAGTTTCATTAACTTTTTTTTTTCCAATTTAATTTTCGAAGAAATACTTCATCATCAGAATTTCAAAATAAAGTGGCAATGTGCCTTGTCAAGGGTGGATTAAAATTTTTAAAAAAAAATTTTAAGTGGAAAAATTATTTAAAAAAAAAAAAAAAACTTTTTTTTTTATATTAATTATTAAAAATAATAATGAGTAATTAGAACGCCATACAATGCATTTTAGTTTCATTAACTTTTCTTTTTTTTCAATTTAATTTTCGAAGATATACTTCATCAGAATTTCAAAATAAAGTGGCAATATGCCTTGTCAAGGGTGGATTAAAAATTAAAAAAAAAAATTTTTAAGTGGAAAAAAAAAAAAAAAAAAAAAAATTTTTTTATAATATTAATTATTAAAAATAATGATGAGTAATTAGAACGCCATACAATGCATTTTAGTTTCATTAACTTTTTTTTTTTTCAATTTAATTTTCGAAGATATACTTCATCAGAATTTCAAAATAAAGATATATTAAAATATCTTTTTTTTTTTTTTTCCTTTTCTTCATCTCGTTTTTGGTGTTATCGATTCGGTGTTGATGAAACGAATATGGGATGAGAGTCTCTTTTGTTAAGGACGGCATGTGGAATCGATAACACCAAAAACGAGATGAGAAAAGGAAAAAAAAAAAGGTATTTTATATATCTTTATTTTGAAATTCTGATGAAGTATATCTTCGAAAATTAAATTGGAAAAAAAAAAGTTAATGAAACTAAAATACATTGTATGGCGTTCTAATTGCTCATTATTATTTTTAATAATTAATATTTCCATATAAACAATGCTTTCTAAAACAAGGACAACATTGCTTCTTTTTTTTTTATATTTATTTTTGGAACGAACGGAAAACCTATATCCCCACTAAAATGCAGTAACAAGTCTAGAAGGTAAAGCCTGAGTCGGGCGATCTTCTAGCACTGCGCAGAACCGTACCACAGTTCAGTTCTAAGAGGTCCACAGTTCTAGGCTTTAATTTCTCATTGTTCACACATCCTTATATATGTGTGTAGTAATAATAATAATAATAATAATAATAATAGAATTAACGATAAGTGAAGTATCGTTAAAGTGATCTATCGTGCTAAAGTAAAGCTCAATACGTTGAGTAGAGCAATCAATTTAAAGAAGGAAAGATGAAGATATAAAATTACATTGTATCAATTTTAGGTAATTTTATGCAATTTTTTATCTTCATCTTTCTTTCCTTTAAATATATATATATATATATATATCCATCCATCCATCCAAGCAAGCAAGCATTGTTGAACGTCACGGAACTTTCTCGTTTGTAAATCTTCTTCGTGAGGTTCTCAAACCGTTGAGCAATCTTTCTGGTTTCAGGTGGCAGTCCGTAGAGTATTTTGCCGATTATTCTTAATTCGGCCATTTAAAAAAAAATATTTTTTTTTTTATTCGAGCGCTTTCGACTTTCTTCTTCAGGATTAGGTCTTTTTTTAAAATAAGAAGACTTGAATTAATGTTTTAAGGACGAATGAAAGAAAAGTGTGTGTGTGTGTGTGTGTGTGTGTGTGTGTGTGTGTGTGTGTGTAGAGTGGCAAAAATGATTTGTGGATGGGACGTCGAGAAAGAAAGAAAGCGACTTGATAACTGTTAAAAAGGAGAAGGTTCTGCAGTGCAAGCTAGACTTGAAAGGCGGCGGTTTCAGAAACGCGAGGAGCCGGGTGATCGGAGTATCGAAGTACTGGAAGAATGGGAGTTTACCGATGTTTATGGCACCGATGAAGCTTTATTGGCTATGGTACCTAAGCCCGTCTTGCTGTTAGGCTTTCGTGTTCACTGACTAAAAATGCGACTGATAAGCAAGTTGGTACTGTGAAGGAATCCCCTGACTTGTATTTTATCAAACAGACAATTGGAAGTTCTTGTGGAACAATTGCTTCAGTTAACGCTCGGATAGACAATGCAGAGCAAATTGCTTTCCAATCGGATGTATATATGAACGAGTTTCTAGTGGAAACCAAGTCTGTGACCTCAGCAAGAAAAAGACTTTCATAAGACAAAAATATGTCAAAAGATTTTCTTTGTGTGTGCGTAGCCGGTGTAAACCATTCGGTGATGGGAAATAAAGAAAACCAAAGTTTTTTTCCATATACGTTCTGTTCTTTGTCATTCGTGTTGGATCTTACCGGCTACCCCGAAAGAACGGGTAATACAACATGTGGTTGGGTTAATTATTATTATATTATATTTTATTCTATCTGTTTGTGTATTTGGTTTTATTATTTATTTATTTTATTTTATTAATTCTTATTATTAATTTATTTTTTATTACTTTATTTTCATTTAATTATAGAATACTTTTAATATGTTAGTACCTGTGTTGAAATATATATATATATATATATATATATATAATAACAAAGTTATTTTTTTTATAAAATATTTAGAAAACCTTGCACAACGCAGATTATTTGTTTTTAAAAATAAATTATTTATTCATCTTAAAAACATTTTTTTTTATAAACTTGAGTACTTTCGGTAAATATACCATCTTCAGAAGAATATTTCTTTTTCTTTTGTCTTTTTTTTCTTTTTTCCTCTTGGTTGAGACATTCTCGTGGCCAAGTTGAAAATCCGTCTAGGTGTTTTGACGAGAGGTGAAAGATGAGAATAAAAAATTGTAAAAATACAATATTTATTAGAAAGAAAGAACAGGTCATCCAACAAAACATGGGAAATAAAGTTTTTTAAATCGATGAAATCTCCGCACCTGAAATTAATCCGTGCGTTTGCAAGAAGTCTATTATTTTGGCATTATCTCTGGTTAAATATCAAATATCTTCCAAGTTCAGAGCGTTAAAATCAATTTTTAGATAAATCGTGCGGGAACACTCTGAATTATCTCCCCCTGTCATTTGACTCTTCAAAATTAAAGATAAAAATTATATATATATTTCTAGAGATACAGGATGAGAATAAAAAATTGTAAAGCTACAATATTTATTAGAACAACAAAAGTTTGGAGGAAGGAGCTCCATATCCATAGATTAAGGATATGAGGCTCCTTGCTCTGAACTTTTGATGTTCTAATAAATATTGTATCTTTACAATTTTTTATTCTCATCTTTCATCTCTAGAATTGATTGCTCTATTCAATATATTGAGCTTTATATTATCACGATAGATTATTATTATTAAACGGTAATTCCATTATCGTTATTTAATTCAACATTTAAATATTATATATATATATATATAATAGTGATTGTTGGTCCCCCGATTTATAAAATCAGATTTTTCTCCGCAACCATCCATTGAATTTCTCTGAAATTTTGCATGAAGTTGTAACTTTGGTCAGGTTAGAAAGTGACATTCTCCGATTTTTGAAAAAAATCTGGTTAGCACCTCAGGGGGTCAAAAGGCTCCGAAATGGCAAAAAATGACATTTTTTGCCCCATAACTTTTCATCCATCCATTCAATTTCTCTGAAACTTGGCCAAAATGCGGAGGCAATTGTTCCTGATAGAAAATAAGTATCGCTGAACTTGGAAAAAATCTGGTTCGCGCCCCCAGGGGGTCAAAAGCCTTTAAAATGGCAAAAAAATGACCCTTTTCTCCCATAACGTTTGATCCATCCATTCAATTTTTCTGAAACTTGGCCAAAATGCAGAGGCAATTGTTCTGGATATAAAATGAACATCCTTGACCTCAGAAAAATTCTGGTTCGTGCCCCAGGAGGTCAAAAATGCCCCAAATTGCCCAAATTTATTGTATTTTACACTCGCCACATCATGTTACATGCAGAGGGGGACCACGCATGCGCGTCTTGTTTATATTCCAATGACCAAAAATTCAGTCTTTAATCAAATCATTCATTTTTATTTCTCCATGGCAGAATTGCTTGTGGTCTTACAATTGTTTCTCAACGAATAAAATGCAGCCATTAATCTCATTTTCTCGCTGCTCGTCAGAGACCTAGATGAAATTATATAAATATCTTATAAAAATAAATTTCGGGGAAAATACTAATCTATAAATAATAAACAAATAAAAAAAATAATAAATAAAATAATTTAACGAATCCCACCTAGAGCCTTATCAATAAATTATATCACTCAGTTATCGCTAAATATGAACACACTTTTGAAGCAGACAACACCCATCATAAATAAAATCAATTTTAATATAACTCAACTACGATTAAAACCCATATATTTCAATCCTAACCCAGTACTTATTTTAAAAAGGGCATGTCAACAATCGCACCGTTTTTTTTAACGGTGTATTTAGACGCCAGTTCCTTTTTAATTTCGTTCAAATCTTAGAATATAGTACTAATAAACAAAAACTCCATATATTAGAAGCCCTATATATAAAAACCAAGAAAATTCTAATTAATAAAATTAACTTTAATATCAGTAATAATATACTAAAATGTCTGTAGTTCTAACTATAGTTTCGTACTTAGTACATAATTCCCGCCAAAACCTTCTATAATACTAACACATGATCTGTACCTGATTAACCTCATTCTCCTGAAGATGGACCCGGATGAGTCTGAAAGTACTTTAAAATACGAAACAACCAATTATAAATATGTAAATAAAACGCCCCCCCCAAAAAAAACCTTTAAAATACAAAACTATAAATAATAAATCCGATGAATGAATTAAAACCCTGTATCGCCATCAAAAAGAGACTTCAATATTACAACCTTTAAACGACGTATTCACCCCCCTTTGTATTTTCACTTTCCAAGATACCGTTATCTGCTACGATCTACAAATAACACCCTAAATAAAAATACAAAAATTTAAGAGAATAAATAAATAAATAAAACACTTAGAATAAAATAAAAAATTATAAATAATAAATAAAATAAAACTCAATTCCCAACCAATATATTTTTTTTCCAGAGAGATTTTCCGGGAATGTCCCGTTTTTTTAGTTTTTTTTTTTTATTGATACGCCATTTCTCATCATGGTTTCACCTCATTCAGAACGCCGACGATTCCACTGAGCATAAAGATTTTTTTTTTTTAAATCTAAAAAATCAGCCCATCTGGATGAAACCGCGGTACGTTTTCTGAAATAGGTAACATATAGTTTTCAAATAAATTATATTAGCTCTCACTCGTCTGCGATCGAGCACTTTATACATAGGTTTGACTACCACGACTTTGTCGAGGAGATTGACGATGCATTTGTCTGATACTAGCGCCATAGCCCAACACTTAACTAACGACCAGTCCCGCTCCCGGTCGGAATTCAGAAAACTCTTAGTAGAAAATACCAAAATCTTAGAATATAGTACTAACAAACAAAAACTCCATATATTAGAAGCCCTATATATAATAACCAAAAAACCCTAATTAATAGAATTAACTTCAATATCAGTAATAATATTCTAAACTGTCTATAGTTCTAAATATAGTTTCGTACTTATTACATAATTCCCGCCAAAACCTTCTATAATACTAACACATGATCTGTACCTGATTAACCTCATTCCCCTGAAGATGGACCCGGATGGGTCTGAAAGTACTTGGGAGACGAATCCAAACTATGGCAAATTCATCAGCCAATTCCCCTCCGAAACTAATTCGGACTATTGAAAGGATCTACCAAAGGATATCTAGACACGAGTTGTTTCTTATATTCAACAATACTTGCCTGCAAGAGAAGATGCTGCCTAGATATACATACATATATATATATATATATATATATATATATATATATAATTGTTCCCATATTGTATTAAATTTTATATTAGGTCTACCTTTTTTTTCTCATCAGCCTCGACCGTCTTCGTCGTTGAGCAGATTTGTGTAAATCTCTTGTCTTCCCCGTTTTCGTCAGGGTATTATAAGTATGTCAGTTACATGACCGATTGTGTAGGTGGTTATGCTAAGCCTTTTGGTGGCCAATCGAAATCGTTTCAACAGATGACAAGTACTTTTAACTAAGGTCATCATGACGTATGTCATCTCGGGGTGCCGAACTAATAAAACAAGAACTTCTAGGCAAAATTCGACTTTATTCGTCAGCAAAATTCGACTTTATTCGTCAGCAAAATTCGACTTTATTCGTCAGCAAAATTCGACTTTATTCGTCAGCAAAATTCGACTTTATTCGTCAGCAAAATTCGACTTTATTCGTCAGCAAAATTCGACTTTATTCGTCAGCAAAATTCGACTTGATTCGTCAGCAAAATTCGACTTTATTCGTCAGCAAAATTCGACTTTATTCGTCAGCAAAATTCGACTTTATTCGTCAGCAAAATTCGACTTTATTCGTCAGCAAAATTCGACTTTATTCGTCAGCAAAATTCGACTTTATTCGTCAGCAAAATTCGACTTGATTCGTCAACATAGTCTCCTTCTAGGGTGATACGCTGATTCTAACATTTCTAACAATTTGATGCCTTTTTTTGGACAACGATTTGTCTCTGCTTTCAAAATACGCCTTAGTTTCCAATATCATTCTTCATTGGAGCCAAATCTCTTTTCCTGGTGCATTCTTTTGGGTTCTGCAAACAGTCAGTAGTCACTGGGGGCCAGACCTGGAGAATAGTGGCTGCAGAAGCAATTCGAAGTGCAATTCATATAGTTTTGTGAGTGACTCGTGACACGATGCATTGTTTTGGTGAAAGAACTTTTTATGTTTGTCGTCGTTTATTGGCGATTTATTTATTTTTATTTTTTTTATTTCTTAAACGCTATGTAATATTCGTTTTTAATGTTTTTTTCCCTTTCTTAAGGTAATCAATAGACAAAATACCTTGCGCATCCGAAAATACAGAGGTCAAAACCTTGCCTGCTGATGTTTGCATTTTTTATTGCTTTGGACGGCTTTCATCTGCTGCTGTCCACTCAGCCGATTATACTTTAGAGTGATGGATCCATGTTTCATCCATTGTCACATGTATACAAAACCTCCTTTTTGTTGCATTGAAAAAGTCGCGTTTCAGAAATTCAATTTCTTTGACTTTTACACCTTTTTTATGACTTTTACACCTTTTTTATATGACTTTTACACCTTTTTTATATGACTTTTACACCTTTTTTTTATTATGACTTTTACACCTTTTTTTTATTATGACTTTTACACCTTTTTTTATTATGACTGTTACACCTTTTTTTATTATGACTGTTACACCTTTTTTTATTATGACTGTTACACCTTTTTTTATTATGACTGTTACACCTTTTTTTATTATGACTGTTACACCTTTTTTTATTATGACTGTTACAACTTTTTTTTATTATGACTTTTACACCTTTTTTATTATGACTTTTACACCTTTTTTTTATTATGACTTTTACACCTTTTTTTTATTATGACTTTTACACCTTTTTTTATTATGACTTTTACACCTTTTTTTATTATGACTTTTACACCTTTTTTTATTATGACTTTTACACCTTTTTTTATTATGACTTTTACACCTTTTTTTATAATGACTTTTACACCTTTTTTTATAATGACTTTTACACCTATTTTTATAATGACTTTTACACCTATTTTTATAATGACTTTTACACCTATTTTTATAATGGCTTTTACACCTATTTTTATAATGACTTTTACACCTATTTTTATAATGACTTTTACACCTATTTTTATAATGACTTTTACACCTATTTTTATAATGACTTTTACACCTATTTTTATTATGACTTTTACACCTATTTTTATTATGACTTTTACACCTATTTTTATTATGACTTTTACACCTATTTTTATTATGACTTTTACACCTATTTTTATTATGACTTTTACACCTATTTTTATTATGACTTTTACACCTATTTTTATTATGACTTTTACACCTTTTTTTATTATGACTTTTACACCCTTTTTTTATTATGACTTATTATAAAGCTATAATTTGATTAAACATGAAGTTTAGGTGTCAGATAATATTTTCGGAAAGTTGATATGCAGTAACTAAAAAATTGTATTTTAAAGATTATGACATGCTGAACGTATTGGCAAGTTCTCGTTTTATACCAGTTTGGTTCAGTTAATAATGATGTAATGAGCAAATAATACCGTAATTATAGGATCACATTATGACGGTATTGTTTTGTCGTTAAAAATTTGGTCCAATTATTAAATTGGACCAAATTTTTATAAAATTGTAACTTGTTGATAATGTTGTTTCAGTGGCAGCTATCTTAAAGCTGAAATCTTCAATATAACCAGTTTGTTTATATGATGGAAAGTTTGACATCCTTAGCGCTGTGGTTATTTATCTCCAGGAGGTTAGGCACAAGGCCAGTTTTATCTTCCTCCCACAAGGTAAGATGTGACACAAGATCGGGAAAGTGGGATTTGAAAAACCAGCGCCCGAGAAGGTGAGCACTCTGGCCCTTAAAAATTGCCTGGGCAGCCCCGTCGGCATTCCCCGGTAGGGGCGCCTCAGGCAGTAAGCAATAAACTTACTCCTCCCCAAAGAGGGGAGGCAAAGCCTGGGAGGGTGGACCTTCTAGAACTGCACAGGACCGTCCCATAGACCGGCGTAAATCAAGCCCGAAGGCCAAGACAATAGTCTATGGGGTGCAGTATCCATCGGAACAGATACTACACTTTGATCTTGGCCAAAAGGTCAAGAAGTTACATAACTATTTTATTTATTGGCATTGTATGAAAAAGAAAATGTATCGTCCAATTGTATTAGCTGAAAAGGCGTTCGCTTGATAGTCACATGACTCTGCCGTTGTGAGATGAACTTTCTTCGTAGCAATTGTTATTGTTGTAATAACAATTGTTATTGTTGTCATAACAATTGTTATTGTTGTCAAAACAATGGTTGCTGGTTAAAAAAAATAAAAAATAAAAGTATTATTTGTGGGCTTTTGTTTCAATGAGTCATGTCGGCATGACTCCATTCCAACATTTCCTGTCAGTTAATTACGCGGGCCTTAAGAGTACACAGCACAAATAATGTCATTACTAATGTATGAACACATCTCGACTCGTCAGTTGGTACATCAGCACTCCGAAACGCTATCTTCTAAATGAATAAATGCAAAAGTTTTGTTTTTTTTATTTATCGGACCAAGACAACAATAGGGACCCCAGATCATTAACACAAGACGCGGGACATATTTTGGAAGTCACCGGTTGACCTCGCAATACACGTGGTCTCTATTTACAAAACACTTGTAAATAAATCTTTTATTTATTTTACTAAATGCAGTATATTATTAAAATAACTTGCGTAATCTTCCGTTTTGCCTCCTCGGGCTAGGAGCAAAGTGTAGTATGGAAAAATCCTTCTAAACTGAGGTAAGATCCAGAGTGCCCCTTTTTGGGAAGCTTGATTTTTCCCTACAAAACGAAAGATTACTTAAGTACGGTGATAAATATTTCATATCCCCCCCCCCATTTCTGCCCTCGTGGGGAGGCAAGTAAATAGTGACACAAAAACATGTTTTAAAAGAAAACATGTTAATATTTTATTCGTTTTATTTATGGACTCTCTGCCTTAAAATAAATATTAACATGTTAAAGGAAAAAAAAATTCCGAAATATACTGCATTTATTAAAATAAATAAAAGATTTATTTACAAGTGTTTTGTAAATAGAGACCACGTGTATTGCGAGGTCAACCGGTGACTTCCAAAATATGTCCCGCGTCTTGTGTTAATGATCTGGGGTCCCTATTGTTGTTTTGATCCCATTTATCACTTCTATATTATAATCAAAACGGTTAGGGTTATTTAAATCAAAAATACAACATAAAATCTTGATATTCTGTATATATATAGTGGAGATAAAAGATTAAAAGAACCCTTTGACTGCCTAATTAGCATAACTACTTTTTAAACCGTTCATAATTAATTAATGTTTAGTATTATTAATTTGGAATTGCATTGGCTTATGTTGGCTATCTATATGCAATAGTTTCGTCGGTATTAAGAGTAGTTAATTAAAGTTAATTAATTAAATAAATCGGAAAAATATCTAAACACCTTAAGTTTTAACTCCATGCGCTCACTGACGATCTTAGTGGTGAGGCAGAAGCGAGAAGAGAAAGGGGGATTGGGATAGATAGTGGTGTTGTCTTTAATTATAAATCTCACTCCAGGTCTTTACCTGTTTGTCATTATTCCACTGACGATGGACCAGACGGGTCAGAAAGTACTCTGGACCAACATGTACACTATGGCAGTTTCTTCAGCCAATTTCCTTCCGAGATTAAGATTTCCGGAAAATTGAAGGGATCAACACTAAAATAACCAGACAAAAATTGTCGGTTATTTTTAATATATATATATATATATATATATATATGAACAAGTTTGCTATCGTTTATCACTTCTATTTAATAATCAAAACGGGTTACTGTTATTTTAATCTATAATACAACATAAAGACGTTATATTGGAGATAAACAATTAAGAGAGAACCCTTTGACTGCCTAATTAGCATAACTATTTTTTAAACCGTTCATAATTAATTAATGTTTAGTATTATTAATTTGGAATTGCATTGGCTTATGTTGGCTATCTATATGTATAAAAGATTAAGAGAGAACCTTTTACTGCCTAATTAGGATAACTATTTTTTAAACCGTTCATAATTAATATATAAAGTGGTATTATTAATTTGGAATTGCATTGGCTTATATTTATTATCTATATGCAATACTTTCGTCCATATTAACAGTAATTAATTAAAGTTATTTAATAAATAAATCTGAAAAATATCTAAAACACATAAGTTTTAACTCCATGCGCTCACTGATGACCTTACCGGCGAGGCAGAAGCGATAAGAAAAAGGGGGAGTGGGGGGGGTTGTTTCGCTCGATCCTCCGAAGCAAACATATTAGAATGTTGGTAATTTATGATTTTTCCCTTTAATTGTTTTATACATATGCGCAAAATTGCTGTAATTTGGTTCCTTTAAAACCGTTTTTTTCCCCCGTGATAATTAGTCCCATTTAGTTTCGTACATCAATACTTTGAATCGTCTCTCTCCAATTCAAATTATGTTAATTAATATTATTATTTATAAATCGATTAAAGTATTTTTATTAAAAAAATGCTATTAACATTCAACCAATTTACATTCTTAACCCATCACGAGGTCCAGGGATCTTGATTGAGGAAGTGCCCCTTCTGGTCCTTGAGGAGATTATAGGTTCTGGGGGGGTATCAAAATGGCCATTGTGGAGCTCGTAGGCCAAAATGAGATCAGCGTGTAATCATTGGCGCTCAAGGGAGAAAAAGTTAAGCTTTAAGATTCTTGTTTCAGAGGGCAGATTTCGTAGTCCGCTTTTTGATGCACAAGTGAACAATAGGTCCTGAGGTATATCGTAATAACCATTGAGGAGATTGTAGGCCAACATGAGATCACCGCGTAATCGTCGGCGCTCAAGGAGAAAAGGTTAAGTTTCTTGAGTCGGCTTTCATAGGGCAGATCACATAGACCCTGCGCCATTCGAGTAGCCAATCTTTGAACTCTTTCCAGATGCTGGATATCACGTATTAGATATAGAGTAGAGGCCTGAACACCATACTCTAACACCTGTCTGACGAGGGAGACAAAGTGCAGAAGGAGCGTCGAATGAGAAATAGTGTTCCTTGCTTTGTTTACAGCCTGAATGCAATGTTTAGGTGGCTAGAAGGAGGAGTTAACCAAAAGGCAAATATCTTTTTTCTGACAGTGGTTTGACAAGAGAGACATGAAGTAGGAGAAATATTTCAGGAGTGAATTTGCAAAGGAAGTGTCGAATAAGAAATAGTGCTCCTTGCTTTGTTTACAGCCTGAATGCAATGTTTAGATGGCTTGAAGGGGGAGTCAACCAAAAGGCAAATATCTTTTTTCTGACAGTGGTCTGACAAGAGAGACATGAAGTAGGAGAAATATTTCAGGAGTGAATTTGCAAAGGAAGTGTCGAATAAGAAATAGTGCTCCTTGCTTTGTTTACAACCTGAATGCAATGTTTAGGTGGCTTGAAGGGGGAGTTAACCAAAAGGCAAATATCCTTTTTCTGACAGTGGTCTGACAAGAGAGACATGAAGTAGGAGAAATATTTCAGGAATGAGTTTGCAGAGGAAGTGTCGAATAAGAAATAGAGTGCTCCTTGCTTTGTTTACAGCCTGAATGCAATGTTTAGATGGCTTGAAGGGGGAGTTAACCAAAAGGCAAATATCTTTTTTCTGACAGTGGTTTGACAAGAGAGACATGAAGTAGGAGAAATATTTCAGGAGTGAATTTGCAAAGGAAGTGTCGAATAAGAAATAGAGTGCTCCTTGCTTTGTTTACAGCCTGAATGCAATGTTTAGATGGCTTGAAGTGGGAGTCAACCAAAAGGCAAAGATACAGGTTAAGTCTTTTGAGTCGCGTATTAGATAGGGAGCAGAAGCTAGGATACCATACTCCAACAGTGGTCTGACAGGGGAGACATAAAGTGGGAGAAATATTTCAGGAGTGAGTCTGCAGAAGGAGCGTCGAATGAGAAATAGGGTGCTCCTTGCTTTGATGGCTTGACATGGAGATAGAGATGTGGAGAGAGAGAGGGGGGAGGAGATTAACTTTCTCCAGATGCTGGATATCACGTATCGGATATCGAGCATAGGCTTGGACACCATACTCTAACAACTATCTGATGAGGGCGACATAAAGTGGGAGAAATATTTCAGGAGTGAGATAACAGAAGGAGCGTCGAATGAGAAATAGGATTATCCTTGTTTTGTTTGCGGCCTGAATGCAATGTTTAGATGGCTTGAAGGAGGAGTCAACCAGATTCACTATGTGAGTTGACTAACCTTTTCACCACCTTCACTGGAGGTAAGCCATTTTACTTTTCGCCATGCACAAGTGCAAACTATGATGATAATTATGTAATTAATAATCTAACGTAATGAAAATAACAAAAACCGAAAACTTTTATATGTTCATCGACACTTCGTCTTTATTCAAAGACTTTCCGAAGATGACTGATTGTTCTACGCATACAAGTAAAATACAATTTACCCGTTTTTTTTTCCTAGCGAGAAAATTGCTGTCAGATTATTATTTTTTTTTAATTAACAACAAAAAAGAAAAGACGCAAATAAAAAATCAAATAAAAAATCAAATAGAATTCAAATAAAAAATCAAATTTTTTTCTTAAAATCTGTCATCTTGAGAAAGTCTTTAAATAAAGACGAAACGTCTACGAAGATATAAACAATTTTCAGTGAACATTCGAGCTGTCATTGTAGCTTATTGTCGCAGCCTTCATCCTGGGGGGGGGCGGGTATTTCAACTAGTATTTAACATTTTGTGAATGCATATAAAAGTAATACTACTGATCGATACTAGATGTCACCTAATTTTAGTTTCAAACGCTTGATGAATTGTATTTATCATTGTTCATTGCATCCTTATTGCCGTCAGATAAAAGGAATGTTATGATCTCCAATCTCTCTCCATTACACTTGTTCAGTAGTTTTATACATAGGGCTTCTTTTTTTTTTTCTTTTTTTTTAAATAGAAATGTTTCTCTACCTCACACAAAAACACCCTGTGAAACTGCATGTGAAACTACTAGTGCATGCGTATGAGACTAACTTTTTGTGAGTGGGTGGAGCAGGAATTTGGCAGAGGAGATGGGGGGGATGTTTGATGAGCAAATCGTCTATCGTTTGACATCTTAATTACTGACCTAATCGGAATTTGAAACTTGTATTACATTAATGAGATTCGAATCAAATTTCACGAGGAATGTTTTTGTTTTTTTTTTGGTGACGTAGCCTCATAAATCAATGTTGCTTCTTTTTCACTTTTGTTCCCCCTCCCCCTCCCCCATCCGTCGCCCCAAACAAGCCGTATTGCTACTGAAGTGTAAAAAGAGCTAATGTGATGGGGGGACAGAATTTAGGGAGGGAGAGGGGCAATCTGGGTGGGAAGTTGGGCAGCAAGATGTTTGCTCAAATTACATGCAAATTTCTGCATGTTGGTACAATCGGGATCGGGGTGGAGAGCAGGGAGGGAATTCCAAAGGCAAGAAATCTGAGGAAAGAAGCTATCAATTGTAAATCTTCGGGCATCTAGGGACCTCTATAGTGAAGGGGGTAGGGGTGCTGATAGTCGCGGGGTGTTCTGTGGAAGTACTTGTAAAACAAGCACAGGGATGTGACACTTCGGCGATGTGACAGGAGCTGGAGCTTGGCAGACAGTACGGGACCTCTTAGGTTAGAAATTGTTTTTTTCTTTACTACACCCTGTCCAAAAGAGAGAGGCTAGTGGTTGATGCACCAGCCCGAATTGGGCAACAGTACTCCATGCACGGGCGAATGGTGGTTTTATAGAGATATAGGACACTGGCAGGTGTGAGAAATTTTCTAGCCCAGTAAAGGGAGCCTACCTTCTTTGTGTCATATATCCGGTCGCATATTTTTGTTAGGTTCGGAAGATGATATCATGATGAATGAACATAATACACTCGTCCCAAAGGAGGAGGTAATGACTGGGAGGATAATATATAATATGACGAACGAACACTACCCCGCCTCCCCTCCCCCCCAAAAGGAGTTAATGCCTGGGAGGAGTATATCATGACAACAGAATAGATAGTACACTACCCTCCTCCCCCCCCCTCTCCCAAAAAAGGAGTGCGTAGTCTCTGGGAAGATTGTCTCATGACAGCAGAACAGATACTACATTTTAACTCCCCTAAAAGAGGATGTAATATCTGGGGAGATTATCCCCACTCCCTTAAAAAGTAGGAGATAAATCCTGGGAGGACGGTCTTATGGCAACAGAACCGATACTACACTACCCATATCCATTAAAAGATGATACGATAATAAATCAGGGTTTTTTTGTTTTTTTATTTTTTTAAATTTTTTTATTATTCATTCAGAAATGCTCAGTCACAGAAACATAATTTTTTTTTATATAGTTCTTCGGCCTATAGATCAAAGTGTAATATCTGTTCTCAACATCCAAGCAACATCGGACGAAAATATTGCGTGTATATTTAATATAGAAGAGTCGTCTGCCGGATTTAATTTTTCCAAACTCCATCCCCCATTTTCATATTTTTTTTTCTTCCACTTAGATCCTACTTCCATTTAGAGATTGCCCTGCTTGTTTTCGGTTCTGAACGAACCGGAAAACAGTGGGCGGTCTATTATTTAGAAAGGGTTGGGAGGGTCTTATTGACCGGTGTTTGCTTTTCTTTCTCCCACTGCACTTTGCTCCTAGCCAAAAAAAACAAAAAAAAACAAACTAAAGGCTAATATACAAGAGTTGTCTGCCGGATTAATTTTAAGACGGGACTGTTGCTACTTTACACCGGTTTCTATTGAAACTTCGTTTCTTTCTTTTTTGTTACATTGCGCAACAGCTGAACCGCTCTGCCCCTATCGGAACGATAGTAAGAAAACATTTGAAAAGAAAAAAGTTTACCAAAAAAAAAAAAAGAAATTGCCTCAGTCTAGAAAGATCTATTCTCCACTGACCTAGGACACAAAATATGAAGTGTAGTATCAGAACGGATACTGCACTTTGCTCATAACCCCCTCCCCCCCCCCCCCAAAAAAAAACAAAAAAACTAAAGGCTAATATACAAGAGTTGTCTGCCGGATTAATTTTAAGAGGGGACTGTTGCTACTTTACACCGGTTTCTATTGAAACTTTGTTCATTTTTATTTTTTTCATTGCACAACAGCTGAACCGCTCTGCCCCATTCTACTCCAATTAATTTGTGTATATATGATCATATTTATGAAAAATAAAAATTCCAAACCAATTTGGGGATACCTTAAGTAGGATGCCCCCTAGAGTAAATGTGGTATTGTGGTGACTGAGATGATTCTAGTTAAGAGTAGGATATTTATTTACTCCTCGCTAGGAGTTAAGCACAAGGCCAGTTTTATCTTACTCCCACAAGTAAGATGTGACCCAAGATCGGGTCGAGCAAGTGGGGTTAAAAGCCAGCGCTCGAGAGGTGAGCACTCTGGCCATTTTAAAAATTGCCTGGGCAGCCCCGTCGGCATTCCCCGGTAGGGACGCCTCAGACAGTAAGCAATAAACTTACTCCTCCCCAAAGAGGAGAGGCGAAGCCTGGGAGGGTGGACCTCCTAGAACTGCACAGGACAGGCGTGCAGTATCCATCGGAACAGATACTACACTTTGATCTTATGGCCAGAGTGCTCACCTCTCGACAATTGACAAGTTAACTATGTCATAGTATATCTTTCTGTTGGTCTCTTGGTCTTACCGGATTCCAGGACAAGAATTCATCTAGTCTGGTGGAGTATCCAGTTAAGTACTGTTACTTGAGGTAACATCACTAGAAGGTGCACCATTCCTTTTATGAACTAGTGTATAGCCGTGCCGAGGGGATCTTATTTGTGATTCGAATATTATGTTATTTTGAATATTTGGTCAGGGTTTATTTGTAGGGTGAAGTATCCTAATGTCAGGTTGTCCTGACAAACCCTTGTATAGAGAGACCGAAGACACTCGAGGATGGTGTCTAGTAGGTAATTCAAACTCTCTTTATATTACTGTGTGAGTGTAGCTTAATAAGGAGTTGTTTTCCCTCAGTTGCGCTTTCCGTAAAACTGATCGTAATCCTGAAAATGTAAATAAGATCTTTAAGATGTGTTAAAATTTATATCGATTTTAAAATGTTTTATGTTTTGTATTACAAAAAAAAATACATTTATTCTATGGGAAAACAATTTAAAAACAACAAATGTTCTGTTAACATATCGATTTTTATAACACATTGACTTATATATATAACACATATATATAAAAAAAAAAATTTTTTTAAATATATGTGTGTATATATATATATATATATATATATATATATAATTTTAATTTTTAAATATTTTTAACAAAAAACTATAAATCACCTAAAAAGTAGTGTAATGGATTCATCCGCACACTTTAAAATACAGCAAAATTTTTGTAATTAACGGATACATTTTCTTAGACACAGACGAACAACACAGTTAATGGCGGACATCTTTTAATAACAAAATAAGTTAGCAAAATATTTATCTGGAACAAAACTTAGATCCAATATGCGGAACGTTTTTGTTCTTGTCTTTTAAGGGTCTCATCAACTCTGCTGGGAAACCATGAAATAAAATACTGTTTTTAAATTCCCGAAACAGTTTTTCATGGTAAACAACTGATGATCCCTTAAATAATGTTAAGACTTACATAAATTCTTGGAAGCAAACTAATATAGTAACTGCAAAAAGTAAATTGACTTACAAGAAAAGTGATTTTCCACTGAACGACTTGGGACTAAAATGTTTTTTTTTCTTTATATAGGTTTAATGGTTGAGAAACTTCCGTGACTATATATACATACATATATATATATATATATATATATATAAAGTGGTGGCCTTGTGTTTTTTCCCTACAATTTTTATTTTACTTGTTCAAATTTTAAATCTTGGCCTTTGCCAACTTATCTATCCCAGCGACTTCCTCTGATAAGATTTTGATCTTTGAAAAGCCTGGCTTAAGGAAAAATTTAACTTGAATAAATTGCCTTTTTGCAGAATATACCTTGCTCTGAGCAACTGAATAGAAATACGATTTGACTTTTGCTTTTCTAATTCCTTTTCATCCTTCTACATATATATATATATACATATATATATATATATAATATATATAATATATATTATGAGATAAGTATTACTACAGTTTGAATCGCCGTTGAAATGATAAACTTTGAAATTTTAGGACCAGATAACTTTATTAAATCTTTTTTTTTTTTTTAAATCCAAATTTTCGGTTTTATAAAACCCTATTCATGGTAATACAGTAATAAAATCTCGCGTCAACTTGTCTGGTTTCTAAAATTTGAAAGTTTATCATTTCAACGGCGTTTCAAAAAGTAGTAACACTTATCTCATTATTGTACACGCGCGCTTCACTACAGATCGGACATTTAAAAAAAAAAAAGGAAAAAAAAAAGTCTCTTCGATAACAGTAGAAGATCGATCTTCGGCTACGACGTAAGACTTCAAGCATGAAAAAAAAAAAAGGAAAATATTGTCTGTGTTACCATGAATAGGGTTTTATAAAACCGAAAATTTGGATAAAAAAAAAAATTTTTTTTGAATGATTTAATAAATATTTAATTTATTTGACAAAATCTCGCATCAAGTTGTCTGGTTCTAAAATTTTAAAGTATATATATATATATATATATATATATATATATAATGTGTGTGTGTGTGTGTTTTGTTGAACTTCCGGGTCCATCTTCAGGGGAATCAGTTAAAGACCATGATTGTCATTCTAATATTAATATTAATAGGTAATTTTGGCGGGAATTATATTATTAATACGGAACTAAAGTTAGAACTATAAACATTTTAGAATGTTTTCACTAGTGTTAAAATTAATTCTGTTAATGCGTGTATTTTTTTTTTTTTTTTCTAAGAGTTTCGAAATTGGGAGCAGGGGGGGGGGGCAGGAATGCTGATTAGTAAGGTGCTGAGCTATGGCGCTGGTAGGGGATAAATGCATTGTTAACCTCCTCGACAAAGTTGTAATATTAGCATTAACACCATGGTCTTAACCTGGTTCCCCTGGAGATGGACCCGGATGGGCCTGAAAGTGCATGGGACACTTACATGGGCAATTGGTAAAAATGTGTTAAAAACCCAGAGAAAACGGATGAAAACAATGAATAAAAACAGATAAAACATTGAAAAAACATGTATGAAAGTTAAATGTATAATAAAGCATGCATAAGTGGAAGGAAGAATAAAACGTAGTTCAAAAGTAACACAAAATATTTATATATGTACAAATCTTACATGGTAAAATGTTAGTTTGAAATGTTTGCTGGAAGTCAGTTTCGAGAATAGTAGTAAGCACGTGTGTGTGACCATGTTTGTATGCGTGTGTGAGGCTTGGTTTTAGTAAGTCGAAGTGTGTGGATGTGCATGCGAGCGTAGAGTTGATAATTCGTGTAAGCATTTATGTGTGTGTGTGTGCCTTTGTCAGCAGTGTGAGGTTGCGTGCGTTGAAGAATGATAGGAGTGTAAGCCTGTGGGTGTTTAGTAGTCAGCCGATGCACTGGAACCCCTCGCCCAGAGGTGAGGGATAGCCAAACTTGTATTCTCTGTTAAGCATCCGAAAAAGAGGCAGATTTGGCCGACGTAGTTGAGAGCACCCCACATGATCGTTTTTGCGCCTTTTTGTTAGACTGTCTCTGGGAGCTGATTTTTATGGCCCCAGTTTAAGGTTTTTTTGTTGAAGTGAATTCGGGTTGCTTTCTGTTTTTCTGCCCACGCCGTTTGTTGATAAAATAGAGGATGTCAATCCGATACGTGTCTGTAATTTGATTGGCCCTACTCTTTCTTCTTCTCTGCACCCTCTCTCTCTCTCATAGACGTGATGTTGCTAGTCTCAGTCTTTTCTATAAATACTATTATGACATGTGTTCTTCAAAATTATGTAATCTATTCCCCGCTTCTTTTGTTCCAGCTCGTTTGACTCGTTGGTCTAATGGTCTTCATCAATTTGCTGTTTTGATACCTCATTGTAATACAGCTTCTATTCCAATAGCTTTTTTTTTCAAGAACCGCAGGCTTGTGGAACTCTCTTCCTGCTGACTGTTTTCCTCTACCTATAATCTTGGTCTTTTCAAGACTAAGGTCAATAGGCATCTCCTGTCTTTGCGATAATCATATTTGTTCTTGTTAGCTCCTTACATCAAGTGGCTTCATGCTGCTCACTGAAAAGGAAAGAGAGAAGAGACAGAGTTTGTCGCAAAGTCTTCTTTTATGTTTGACCAGTGGTTTGGCTGACGTAGTTGAGAGCCCCACACATGATGAACATTTTTGGCTTTTTTACGCCTTTTTGTTAGATTGTTTTTGGGAGCTAATTTTTATGGTGCCAGTTTTAACTTTTGTTGTTGAAGTGAATTTCTGTTTATGCCAATGATAAAATATTAGGATGTCAATCCCATATATATATATATATATATATATATGTGTTATAATGGGATAATTCCAGGAGGAAATCTGGGTATGAGAGCTCAATGTAGTAAACAGAGCAAGAATAACATAACATAAAATATAATAACACGAAATCACATAATTGTCGATGCAATAATTTATTTCAACCGTGCGGTTTTTTTCAAGCATCACTCAGACAATTACATTTTTGAGACTGATAGAAAATTGAATTTCCCTATGACAATTCAAACACAACCAGAGAGAGTGGTGGTAGCAACCAATTTGATACATCTTTTATAGAGAGGGGGAAATTTAAAACTTATATTTAACTATGGCGGTCGAAGGGGAGGGATCTTTAAGTTAATCAACTAAAAACTGCCGTGTCAAAATTATGACACATACGATTTGACGATATCATACATATAGACAACTTTACTCACGCGCATACACAAAACTAAATACGCACACATAATCTCACTCGCACATTACCATAACTAAGCATAATATATATATATATATGCCAATTTTCATGTAATTCTGTCCAGCGGTTTGCGTGAACATAAGACAAAGATCAGGCGGACACACACAGTTACTATTATATGTATATATATATATATATATATACATATATATATGTGTGTGTTAGGATAACTAAAGAAAAACGGAATTATGTCCCTTGGACCATTTAAGAGTTATCCCCCCTTGTCAGGTACTTGCCGGAGTGAAAAGTAAACATTGACATGGATCAGACTGGCAGATATTTCATCTCGCGTTACAGCGGCTAAATAACTCATTTCATTCTAATTACACTTTTAATAAATCTGTTAAACCTTTCTGTTGAAAAGTCATCCATTTTGTTTTACGAGTTATTAATTATTATAACCTAAATTACATGGTTTATAACTATATATATATAACAATAGATTAAGTGAAAGAATAAAATAAGGTGCGACTCAAATTTTATTACAATTCAATGTTCAAGCAAAGTTCTTTAAAGTCCTTAACTCGTGAGTTTTCAAAGAAAATCTTCTCCTCAGAGGACCATTACCGCAATGACATTACTGCAGGTAATAAAAATTAAACTTTGAACAGATATATAAAAATATATATATAAATACGTAAAGGTATATAAAACATCAAATATATCGGCCCAAAACATACTTTTTAGTAAAACTAAACTAAAACTTCATCCAAGTCAACAAGTCTAAAATAGCTTCAGGCAAGATATCGAAGAGGTTGATTAAAAAATAATCCAATTGGTGAATGGTGGT
Source organism: Sepiola atlantica (assembly GCA_963556195.1). Taxonomy (NCBI): domain Eukaryota; kingdom Metazoa; phylum Mollusca; class Cephalopoda; order Sepiida; family Sepiolidae; genus Sepiola; species Sepiola atlantica. The sequence goes on from OY744549.1 coordinate 49,270,938, forward strand.
CCAAAAACGACAAAAGATATCTAGGTGGGAAATTCGTTTGCTATCGATGCAGTAGATAACAGTGAAAATTATCTACTGCATCGATAGCAAACGTTATATATATATATATATATATATATATATATATATATGAGAGAGAGAGAGATATAGAAGAAAAAAGAGTGATAAATATGCGACAATTGTTCAATGTGTTTATTATTCTTTAATTCCTTTTAAGTGCGTTTGGATTTACTTATATTTGAACACTTTCTCCACACTGCTCCTACACAAAGGTTTTTTTTTTCGCTTTCTACAATTCATCAGACATCTTTCCAACGGAAATTTACCACCCGGACAAACCGCATATCTTTTTTACGGAACTTTTCTTTTCTTTCACTGCGTTTTTTTAATAATATTTTTCATATATTTTTCAAATATTTGAACTTTGGTTTTTTTTCGAAAGCTAACTTATCTATCTGTATTTCTCCTCTGATAAGATCTCGATCTTTGAAAAGCCTTGGCTTAAGGAAAGAATAATAAACACTAGTTTATTACTGAATACACCTTGCATTGAACAATTGAAATTTGAAATAAATTTGGACAATCGTCGCATATTTATCACTCTTTTTTCTTCTATCTCTCTCTATCTCTCTCTATCTCTCTCTCTCTCTCTCTCTCTCTCTCTCTATATATATATATATATATATATATATATATAATGGACTCTCCCGTCGATTGCGACGTATGAGGTTCCAACAACTTTCATTTGTGTTTAGATCGTTCATGACACCTGAGTCCGGCAAGAGACCTGCAAGGAAAGCCGCTGACAGTGCAAGAGTGTGAGTAATCGGATGCCAGGTGTGGAGCACTCTCTCTAGCTTTTCGCCTAACTCTGGCAGTTCTCATATTATCCACACAGGTCTCGTTGAATCTTTCCAGTCCAATGCAACAAGCTGCTCGCCATGTCTTCCTGTCTTTTGTACAGTCTTCAAAGTTTTTGGGGGGTACTCCAATTGCCGTCAGCGCATCTTTATATATATATATAACGTTTGCTATCTCTACAATTGGTCTATCTCGTATATTGAGCTAAACCTCTTCCATTTACTAAAAGTTTTACTTTTGGTCTATATTTGATCCTATATATATATATATATATATATATATATATATATATATTAGTATTTCATGTATCCACATAAAATATTATAAGGAGATATAATTTTTTATGTGTCAGTTTTCAGTATTTACTTCAACAGTGCTCGATACGTATTTAGCCTGACGATTCCCCCCCGGGGATG